>PISX010016150.1:0-47207 GCA_004024625.1 Mellivora capensis
CTGTTTGCTGAAAGATGAACCCAGACCAACCAGATACCTGATACCCATCTTCTTCCAAAAGATTTTATTTTTAAGTAACCTCTACCCCCAATGTGGGGCTCAAATTGACAACCCTGAGATCAAGAGTCCCATGCTCCAGCGACTGAGTCAGCCAGGCGCTGGGAGACTCCCGAGAACCCTGTTAACAGGCTCAATTCTGGTGATAATATGGTGAAGGAGAGGTTTAGAGGTCATTACTCCCCTCTGGAAACCAGAGGAAGAAAATTCACATTTCATTAAAACTAGAACAATATATAACGTGCTATCATGATTCCTCAACACTCTCTGCAACTTTCCTGGCAGCAGATGTCAATTTTCTCTGATGGCTGATGCTAGACCCTGAGGACTGATGGGTATTCTCCGGGATCCAGGGAGGGAGGCAAGCAGCATTCCTGGTGTGCTGCCTGTTCCAAGTGTGACGGGGCTATGGCTATGTCTCAGTGACTTTATTCACAGGACCTCGTTCTCTGTCTTGTAGTCTGGGGGCGGGGGAGGGGGGGGAAGATGTCAACATCCAGTGCTCTCTGCCCAAGCCCCTGTCATTTCCTCTCCACTGATTGCTAAATGATTCCACACCATACGTAAGGGAGGGCCTGAAGATATAACAAGTGACAGAAACCTTTGAGAAGGGGTTGAGAGGATGCTGTGATTTTCACCTTTGTTATCAGGGACAGATGATAATGGGATTCTTGTCACTATGGCCCATAGAGGAGAAATGATACAACTACATCAACTGCTTCATTACCATCAGGAATGGTGGAGAGGAGAGAAAGACAGAATTCATCTCAATCAGCTCTTTCTTTGGTTTGGTTAACTGTCAGTTTTTGTATATCCATAAGATGGAATGATATGCTGCCAATAAAATCCTATTTTTGAAGAATACTTCATGACAGCTGGCAGTCTTATGATATAATCTTAAATGTGAAAAACAGGATGCAAAACTTTATTCACAGTTTGACCCCATGCAGAGGGAAAAGCATTTAAGGAATCCTATAAAATGATGGGATCTCTGTGATTGAGTATTTTGTTTTATGTTGCTGTATTTTTCCAGATTCTCCATACTAAACTTCCTCTGCTTTTGCAATTAGAAAAATAAGAAGCATGATTTTTAAAATGTCACTTCTTTCCTTGTTGAAACTACAGGGCTCACTTCCAGGAACACCTGAAATTAAAGGGTGGATGTGGGAGTGGTTTTCTCATTTTGGCAGCTCCCTTGGAATTACTCAAGCTGACAGGTTTTTGTTTTAACTTTGTCTAAGGGAGAAGTGAGAGGAATAAAGTAAATGGAAGGACAAAGTATAGGGTTGGTAGAAAAATCCATTATAATAAAGAATTAGAAAATGTGGGCTTTGGAACAGATAGCCAAGTTTATTAATTCTAAAAAAAAAAATGCAGAGATGAGGACAGCAAAAAGATTCTTTTTTTTTTTTTCCCCAAAAGCAGACCTATGTCTTGGTAACCAATTTAGTGCTCCTAGTTAATCTATAATCTGTAACAACACAGGAATAAATAACAACAAACAATGCTATCTCTTGTGTCCTTTGTCTTTCCAATGTTCAAACTACATTTCAATTATCCTAGAGTAAAAATAGTGACATAGTAGAAAAGGATTTCAAAGCTCCTTTGTAGTAAGTTCAGGATTACCAAAAACGGAGTCCTCTTCATGGAGTTCCTGTTTTTCTAAACTGCCAATGCTGTTCTTAAAGACTGCAGGCAAGTCTGCTTTGGAGGAATTTTTGTGCATGCTCTTGAGTCTGTACAGTTTTGCTAAGGAAAGAAAATAAACATATGGTTTCACTTACTTGTGGAGCATAAGGAATAACATGGAAGACATTGGGAGATGGAGAGGAGGAGTGAGTTGGGGATCCGAGGGAGAGACAAACTGTGAGAGACTGTGGACTCTGAGAAACAAACTGAGGGTTTTGGAGGGGAGGGGGTGGGGGGTTGGTTGAGCCTGGTGGTGGGTATTAAGGAGGGTACGCATTGCATGGAGCACTGGGTGTGGTGCAAAAACTATGAATTTTGGAACACTGAAAAAAAATAAAATTAAATTAAAAAAAAAAAAGAAAAAATGTTGACAATAAAGGTTCTGTCCCAAACCATCATTACATTCCAGGGCATTTTTACATAATACTATTGTTAATTGAAGCCTAGTCATAGAATCACTGAATTTTAGAGGCAAAAGGAATTTTGGAAATAAAACAAAACCAACCACCTCACTTTACAGATTAGAATATTGGTGTCAAACCTAAGACTAAATTCACTATGCTGGATCAACCGACCATCAGGGATTACTGATGCTTTTATTTGAAAGGTCATCAGATTCTAAATGAATCAACATAATATTTTAAATTGTAAGAATTTCCAGCTGATTCTGGGTGGCAGGAAACAGCTGCTCATGAATGGGATGACAGGCTGAGAAGGCTTCAAAAAGTAAAATACGTTGTGAGTGTGGACAAGGCAAAAAAGGATGCAATGCCTTTTAAAAATATTTCATTTGGCAAATAAAAATATCAATTCATAAAGAGTTAAGTTTCATTTATCTTACAAATGATTTTGCAGATGATGGATGAGTAAGAAGCTACAGTGTTCATTTTTCTTTTTCTAATTTCATAACACGTAGGATTTCTCTCCTTCTTTGACCCCCACGCTCCCTGCTGATGGATTTAATACTGCTTTCGTGTTACTATATTTTGATGAATTTATTACATATACTCTTTAATTTACTTTTAAAGTAAATAATCATGATCATTAGGTTCGTTGTTCTTTCTTTGACTTGGGCCACTATGCTCAAGAACGGATAATCTTGGTTGCAGCGGGAAGCAAAATAACCATATAAAGTCTGTTCTTTTGACCAACAAATAAACAAGCCCCCAAATGATCACTCTAAATCCAATTAAAGTTCAAATACTGAGCCTTTGGTTGAACACAGAATTTCTAATAAAATTACAAGGGGTGATTCCATTCGCTAAGGCTCTTTTAAAGCTTCTAACTTGACATATTGAAGTGGCATTAACTGAATTCATTAAACATGTGATAGCAGATAGGATACTTAAGAACACCATACAAATATAATTCCACTTTTGTTATCTACTCATTGCTGCGAATGAAGCACATATTTAAAGACCAGCTAATCTACCAATTTTGACAGGATTTCCAGTTAAAAGGTGTGTTTATAATATATTTTTCATTTATTCCTCAAATATCATTGAGTCCCTGATATGAGTCAGGCACTCTTAGGTTCTGAGTCACTCTGCTTTGATTGAGTTTACATTCTGGTGGGATGGGGGCCAGATAGAAAAAAATATGAGTAAATAAACAAGATGAATTTAGCCAGTTAGAAGTACTAGGAAGAAAAGAAATTAGAGGAAGTGTGATAGAGGATGACCAAAGGAGGGGAGCTAATTTAGACTGGGTGGTCAGGAATACCTACAGTGAGGGTATGTGAACTAAAATATGAATGACAGAAGATCAAGGACCGTGCAAGGTGAGATTAAATACAGTGAGGGAACAAGTTGCATGAAGGTCAGATGGAATAATGTTCTAGGGAATAGGGCAGACACACTAAGTTGAGAATGGAATTGACATGTTCAAGGGTTAGAAAGAAATCCAGTATGGCTGCAATATAGCAAGAGACTGAGTATGTTATTGATGGAAGAAAAAAGAGGGTTCTAATACTGAGCCATTGGGTACTTCAACCTTAAGAGGTAGAGCTCAGGAGGAAGGAAGAGAAAAGGGAACTGAGAATGAATAGCCAGAGACCTAGGGGAGAATATGTGCAATATCATGGGAGCCATGATTTAAAAACATGGAGGCCATGGTGACCAAAATAATTTCAGGGAAATGGTAGCAGTTGGAGGCAGGATTGGAAGGGGTGAAGAAAGCAGAGCAGGGAATGAAATGGTGATAGATTATAGACAATATTTTAGACAAGTTATTCTGTGTAGAGTGGCAGAGAGATGTTTCTCTGTATCCTTACCAACAATTGGTAGTGTCACTTTTTTAAAAAAAATTTAGCCATTCTGATAAGTGTATAATGATAATTCATTGTGGTTTTAATTTGCATTTTCCTAAACTGCTAATGATGTTGAACATCTTTTCATGTGCTTATATACCATCTGTATATCCTCTTTGGTAAAATATTCTTTCATGTGCTTTCCTATTTATTTATTTATTATTTTTAAATGATTTTATTTACTTATTTGAGACAGAGAGAGAGCATAAGTGGGGGAGAGGGGCAAAGGGAAAGGGAGAAGCAGACTCCCTCCTGAGCAGGGAGCCCAACGGGGGCTCCATCCCAGGACCCTGGGATCATAACCTGAGCTGAAGGCAGACACTTAAATGACTGAGCCACTCAGGTGCCCCTGCCCATTTTTTAACTGGATTGCTTGTTTTTCTTCTGTTGAGTTTTGGGTAATCTTTATATATTCTAGACATTAGTGTCTTACCAGATATATGGCTTGCAGATATTTTCTCCCATTTTCTAGCTTGTCTTTTCATCATCTTAACACTATTTCACAGCGCAAGAGTTTTAAATTTTGATGAGGTCCAGTTTATCAATCTTTCTTTTTAATAGATAATGCTCCTGGTTTCAAGTCTAAGAATTTTTTTTTGCATAGCCCTAGGTCCTGAGGAGTCTCTTCTATGTTGTTACCTACAAGTTTTGTAGGTTTACATTTTATGTTTAAGTGTGTGATCCATTTTGAGTTAATTTTTGTATAAGATGTGAGGTTTAGGTAAAGGTTCATGGTTTGCCTATGGATTTCTAATATATGTCATATTTAAATTAAAATATATAATTTATAATCCAAGTAGAATAAGTACTGATATTTTTTACATCCTCCATCAATTTTGATATTTTCCTATTATAAATGTGAAACACTCCTAGAAAAGTCATTTCATGTAGCAGTATAAAGCAGGGACAAGTATTTTCATAACAACATCAGCAATTTTTCTTCATACTGTCTCTAATTTGGGACTACCCACATTAAGCAATAGTCGAGATACGTTTTGACTTAAAAGATAGATGTATGATCAGTGATAATGTGAGAGTTTCTAAATTGATTCTTAAAAATTTTTTATTTTTTAAATTTCCTTTCAGTGTTCCAGAATTCCTTGTTTATGCACCACACCCAGTGCCCCATGCAATATGTGCCCTCCATAATACCCACCACCAGGCTCACCCAACTTCCCACCCCCTGCCCCTTTACAACCCTCAGATTGTTTTTCAGACTCAATAATTGATTTTAAGAGAGAAAAAAATCCAGCTTCTTTAGGCTGCCTTGAGCTACACAGGTAAAATGGAAGAAGGCCATCAGTATAGGCATTCAATCTGTTTTTCAGAATTAATAACACTGTGGTTTTCCCCCAAATTACCATGAAAATTACCTTAACCTGCACTCAATTTCATGGGTATTATGGTCTCAGTTTCCTATACTGTGTCCATTAAGTCCAGTGTCATATACAGTGAATTCATAATATACCAGATCAATCTTCTTTAACCCTCCCCTTTTAAAAGACATTATTTTATTTATTAGAGAGAGAGAGGTAGAGAGAGAGCATGAGGGGGGTAGGAGTAGAGGGAGAAACAGACTCCCCCTGAGCAGGGAGCCGGATATGGGGCACCATCCCAGGACCCCGAGATCACGATCTGAGCCAAAGGCAGATGCTCAACCGACTGAGCCACCCAGGTGCTCCTAAAACACTTTATCATATTTCCTCCAATTCCTTTCTCTTACAGTCAACAACTCCTCATTTACTAATAAATAGCCCAGATTTCTTACGTTGGCATTGCAGGCCCCCCAACCCTGGCCTCTACAGTACTTGTCTATGTAAACTAGTCTAATTCCATCCCCGAAACACCAAACCATCCACGAACTACCAGCAATTGCTTTTTTACTCATGCTAACTTCTTCTAGCTGATATTCTATCTGTTGAATAGACTCCTGTTTTTCCTAGTCAGTGAAAATGTGAACTTCCCCAATCAACCTGCCCTAATCATTCTAGCCCAAATCTTCCAAGGGTTTCCTTTGTCATCTAGGATAAAATACAAAAGCCTTACCATCGTCCAGGAGACCCTACCTGATCTGGTCAGTGTTACCTCTCTGACCTTCTCTCTTGTGACATTTCTCTGCTCACTAGAGGCACTTCTTCTATGTTCAAGCCAGCAGAAGCCCATTTTCAGATCTCTTGGACCCACTCTTTTGTCTTCCGCTTTCACTTACAAGGATCCTTTTGATTCCATTGAGCTCATTTGGATAACCCAGAATAATCTCCTTACCTCAAGATTCTTAATCATATCTGCAAAGTCCCTTTGGCCATGTGAGGTACCATCCTCACAGGTTCCAGAAATGAAGACATGGATCTTTGGGGCTCGTTATTTTGTAAACCATACTTCCCAAATATAGTATTTTCTTGCTTCATTGAAGTTTCTCATCAAATGTCATCTAGTCATCGATGCCTCCTCTGAGGCATCGATACCATACCTTCCTTTCTCTGTATATTCCCCCTCCTCAGTTTCCTTTTCTTATTAACACTTCGCACGACCTGACACAATAATTTTGTTTATATCTAAAGTACAAGATCTCCAGGGGCTCCTGGGTGGCTTAGTTGATTAAGGATCTGCCTTTAGTTCAGGTCATGATCTTAGGGTTCTGGGATGGAGCCCCAAGTTGGGTTCCCTGCTTAGCGGGGAGTCTGCTTCTCCCTCTCCTCCCCACTTGTGTGTGTGTGCTCTCTCTCTCTCTCTCTGTTTCAAATAAAAAAATAAAATCTTAAAAAAATACAAACTCTCTGAAAGCAAGAATCTTGTCTGTTTTCTTCACTGCCATATCCCCAGCCCTGCACTCCATCTAGAACAATGCTTACCATATACTAGGTGCTCAATAAATGTGTATTGAAATGATGAATGTTGTCTTTGTGTACCTATTACTTTCCTACTCCCATATACATTCCTAGAAGTTAAGAACTATGTTTTTAAAAATTTGTTTCCATTTTCTTTTTTATTATGTTCAATTAGCCAACATATAATACATCATTAGTTTTTGATGCGGTGTTCAATGATTAAGAACTGTGTTTTTTTTTTTTTTTTTTTTTTAATTTCTTTTCAGCATAACAGAGTTCAAAGTTTTACACCACACCCAGTGCTCCATGCAATGTGTTTTATATCAAATTCATACACTTTATGTACTAAAGAAATCCAATTTCATTATTATGATTTTATCTTGCCCATTGAGAAGCCAGAATCCTCTGTCCTACATTCCTATTCTGACCTTATTCTCTCTCTTCATTTTTAGAAGTTCCCATTCAGTTATTTTGTATAGTGGAAAAGTGCTTTCTCTTACTCTTCTCCTGAGATGAGCATACAGGCAGTAGAGTTTTCTGAAAGATGCTGGGCTCAGGCCTTACTGTACAGATGGAAAAAAAAACTGGAAACATGGTAGCAACTTAGACATCATATCACATAGCTTGAAATAAATTTTAAATAAACACTTGCGGGACGCCTGGGTGGCTCAGTTGGTTAAGCGGCTGCCTTCCACTCAGGTCATGATCCCAGCGTCCTGGAATCGAGTCCCACATCGGGCTCCTTGCTCGGCAGGGAGCCTGCTTCTCCCTCTGCCTCTGCCTGCCACTCTGTCTGCCTGTGCTCGCTCTCTCTCTCTCCCTCTCTCTCTGACAAGTAAATAAATAAATAAAAAATTTAAATAAACACTTGCTTAAAAGTACATCTTTAGGGGCGCCTGGGTGGCTCAGTGGGTTAAAGCCTCTGCCTTCGGCTCAGGTCATGATCCCAGGGTCCTGGGATCGAGTCCCACATCAGGCTCTCTGCTCAGTGGGGAGCCTGCTTCTTCCACTCTCTCTGCCTGCCTCTCTGTCTACTTGTGATCTCTGTCTGTCAAATAAATAAATAAAATCTTTTTTTAAAAGTACATCTTTAAAATCAAGAAGAGTTTATGTGGTTTAAAAGGTCATAGTGGCCTTTAACATACATTTGGCTATCAATGGCTACTTTTCAAAAAAAAAAGATTTATTAATTTTTGAGAGAGAGAGCGTGAGCAAGCAGGGAGGGCAGTAGGAGAGGGAGAGAGAGAATCTTCAGCAGGCTCTGTGCTCAGTACAGTGCCCGATGCGGGGCTTGACCTCACAACCCCGAGATCATGACCTGAGCCAAAATGAAGAGTTCGATGCTTAACCTTAATTCTGCCACCCAGGTGCACCCATTGGTGGGTACTTTTAATACCAATCAGAAACATCATCATCTTGTACAAGGAAGATGGAAGGAAGAAACCTCAGAGAAAAGAAACTCTATGTCACTAACTTATGGTGTATTGTTAGACAATATGTCTATTTTTAACCTCTTTGAGTCTCAGTTTCCTCATTTGCAAATGGTGACAATAAAGGCAACCATATTTACTGAATATTAATTGAAAGCCAAAAATGATGATATGGTGAACAAGTCAGATGTGGTTCTTAAAAAAAGTTATCACAAACCATGACTCAATCCTGGCCATATAAAGTGCTTGGAGCAGGGTGGAGTAGAGGAATGTGATACAGGGGAAGACCCAGAAGAAGAAGAAGGAGAGATCTCCCCTCATGGAATTGGCAGTCTTCCTTTCCCTTAGGAGTCAGAGGCCAGAAGTTTTCAACAAAACAACATCTGAGAATATTAAACTTCAGTAGAATCCGAAGTTGAGGTCAGAATTCCAAGGAGTTGAAATCCTAGAGAACAATATTGGTAATAACATTTCAAGTCTGAGAACTAAGACTGTAGGGGCAGATCTGTGGGGTGAAATGGACTATACAGAAGGAATGGAGAGAATCAGGTGCAACAGGGCTAGCTAGCAGGGATGAGGCAAGAAACAGGGTTAGTTACCCTCATATATCAGATCACACAATGGATGAGACCTAGCTCCAGATGCCCCGGGTAAAGGGGAGCCAATCATGAAGACCACCCACTTTGAAAGGTATATGATATTCCTGGGTCCTCAGGTTCTATGATTTTGGTGTGTCATATAACAGCATATGTGTATATTTGCAGGTGAATCATTCAAATACATTTTGAGGCTAGGCTTTTATTCCTGATTTTACAAACTGCAGAAATGTCTGGGGCTAGTTCTGGGTAGACACTGACAGATCTAGGACATCCTATGATCAAAAACTGATCATTTTTATTAACATATACAATAAACACGGCAATAGCATTCAAAAAAGTAGCATGAAAGCCACATCCAAATAAATGTGTACTTGAGATTTAAGGGTTTCTTTTTTTTGATGTGTGTGGGTATTTCCAGAATACCCGAATAATTAAGTAAGGACAGCAGGGAGACTCCATAGCTCTCAAATGGCTACTGAGGTTTGTCCCGGGAACTATCAGGTTGTGAACACTCTTGCTTTAACCATGTTAAAAATGACACCACAACCCATTTCAAGAGTAGGGAAGAAAAAATGAAGAAGATTAACTAGATGATGTGTCAGCAATGATTGAAAAGAACCCAAATGAATCGTTTGGAGATGTCACTGCTGAGTGACAGGTTCTCTGATGTCTTGGCCTGTTTCATAAAGAGTTTGGTGTTATGAAGCCAAATTGATGAGATGTGAAGACAGCTGGTACTTCTGGTCACCTCAAAGAATGAATCAATATGTTGCAAATAGATGAAAATGTAAATTGTTTACCAGAGTATGGCTATAAAATCCTTAACCCCCTTCACTCACAGCCCTGTGTCTTCGAACGCCTGTGTCACTAAATTTTCTCTTTTTCACTAGCGGGCTGTCTTACTATAAGTACTATACTTATACTTACTATAAGTGCAAACAACTCCCACGGTTAGCATTTAACCCATCTCCATAGATGAATTCACTCATTCAGTAAGTTTTTACTGAGTGTTTACCGAGTGCTGGGTAGTCCTCCTAGCCCTGGGACGTGTACATACATGAACCAGACCAAGTCCTCACCCTCAGAGAAAGTAGATGCTAGGTCCCAAGGTACACCCAATGGCTCACCTCCCAAGATGGATTTCAGCGCTGAGGAGAATGAAATCAGTCCCTGCTCCTTTATCTTCCCCAGCATTCTACACATACATGGTGCCAGGTCGCATACCAGATTGAATTGCAGGCTAATTAGGAGCATCCCGTTAGGCTGTGGGCAACTTGGGAGGAGATCCTATGGAGGTAACTGTGTGTATCATGTTTCACACTCACTCACCAAGGATCCAAGCTAGGAGGGCAGGAGTCTCATCTTGCTAGTGGCTGTATCTCTAGTGCCTAGGATAGTGCCTGGAATATTCTAGGCACACCATAAATATCAGTTGAGTTAAGCAATTAACAAAGAAATCAGTTTTCTGATTTCTAGGTTCTGATTCTTTGTACTACTTTGTGCACTGTGTTCTTGCTTGTTTCAAAGGCATGTGCAAAATTCCCAAGAGGGAGGATGCTGCTATAGCTTCTGCTGGAATCTTGGCATCAGTACAGTTTGTAAACTGGATTATATGTTGGCACATTGTCTACCCTTGGCTAGGACTCTAACTGATTCATGCCCTTATAGCCAGCACCCAGCAAGAGAGAGCTTCAAGCCCCTAAGTCCTATTCATGGCTAGAGTCCTTGACCATTTCTCCTTGATTTTGCTTTGTTTCCTGACATGTTCCTCTTTTGCCTAGTTTCTTCTTTCTTGTGTTACTTCTCATTTTGGACCGTGCATTCACCCCCTTGGATCTACGATTGTTTGTCTGGCTCTGAAAGTCATAGGACTGTGCTGAAATTACTCTGTAGTCTATCCAGGCTGGTTTGGCTACCCTCAGTGACTCCATTTCTTGATAAGGCCATCAAATGCCATAATCTTCTCCAGAGTTTGCTCCCTTGGCTGGCATCCACTCATATTGGCTTAATCCAGTCCCCAAGAAGAGGAATAAGACACAGTAGACATTCAATAAATGTTTGTTCATTTGAATTCACTCATAATAGTGGATATAAAATGGGGTCACTTCCTGACTTATGGCAATCCCTTCAGTGAACGTACTTGTTGTGTTCTTCGCGTTCCTTTGGAGGAATTCTCTTCTGCCCTCAAACACATCATCTAAATGTAATCTATTTTCTTATATCATGTACCTCCCTAGTCATAGTTAATGTCAAAGAAGGGAGAAATTGGCCAGACCCTAGCAAAGCATGTGGCCTAGAATTCACCTTAACTCTCTTATCAGAACAGCCTTGGAGGACTTGGAAAATGAGAACAGATACTAGAACCATGTGATTAGCTGATCAAATCATTCCTTATCTAGTCAAAAAGTTAGTCAACAAAGGAATGTCTTTAACTCATTTTATTGCCACTGTCCATCAGGGTGAAGTATGTACATTTTTGTGAGCTTTCTCTTTCTCCCTTTATTGAATGGGAGTATGTATTGATATTATATTCTGCTCCCACTATTATATATTGATTATTTTGTAGGTGGAGAAATTTGTCATACATATAAAGAAACATATTTGGGGGCACCTGGGTGGCTCAGCTGGTTAAGCATCTGCTTTTGGCTCAGGTCATGGTCTCAGGATCCTGGGATCCAGCCCCACATCAGGCTCTCTGCTCAGTGGGGAGTCTGCTTGTCCCTCTCCTTCTGTCCCTTCCCTCTGCTCAGGCTCTCTCTCTCTCAAAGTAGTCTAATCAGATTTATTTCCTTAGATTTTTCATATTCCTCTGGTAGCCATATATCTAGTTTCATAGGGAAGGATGTGAATGCTCAGAAGCAGAAGTGAGAGATGGAGAAAAACGGAATGAGAGAGAGGGAGGGAGACAGAGAAGAAAGAGACAAACCCCTGCTTCTAGTTCCAGGGTGTTTTGGTTATTGCCTTCTGAAAGCTCTGTTCATTTCTTCATTCATTTTCATGAACACTTCATAGCCTTCCAAAACATATTCCTTTTACCTGGGCTACTTAAATTAGGATTCTCTTGTCTATCAACCACAACAGTCCTCACCAATATACTATGCTAGTTTGTAATCCATTATTTGGTGATGAAATTACAAATTAAAAATTAAAAAAATTAATGGATCAAAATTAATAGAATATTTCTGAGTGCATCCCATGAAGTGTTGGCTTGACACGTGTGTGTGTGTGTGTCTGTGTGTGTGTATTGCACACACATGTTGGATCACTAAAACATCGTGCTCAAAACTGTTTGAAAGCCCTGGCATGAAAGCATTTGAATCTGTGACCCAGTGGAGGCACTTGAAGAGTGTAAGAAATCAGTCTAGATCATTTTGTTTATAATGAGCAACGCAGGTATGTGGGAGGTGAAAAAAAACTCAAGAAAGGCGGAGTCATTAAAGAAACTTCTCTGTACTTGTAGCAAAGTAGTCTCCCCAGAGTGACACTGTGGAATAATTCATGCTTGTGAATTTGGTGAGGACTGGAAACCAAAAAGGCCAGAAAGAAGTTCCTTTCAGTAGCTACAGCCCCACAAGCTGCAAGAGATCCAATTACCCAGGTGATTGGCTTAGTGTGAAATCTCCATATTATGCAAAATATGAGGAAGAATCAGAGGAAGTTAATAGAATCAAGGCAGTGATAAGTGCACAATCATAGCAGGATAATGGGTGTGCAGCAAGACTCATTTTGAAAAATAAAGCAAAATATCAGGATGACTTAGTCATGAATGGACAACTAAGCTAATTCCTTCAGTCAGTGCTGCGGGAGTATCATGAGCCTCTGGTTAGTGGAATTCTGCTCCAGAGGGAGGGATTCAGTCTCTGAATAAAAGCTGCCGTGAAATAACAGACTTATTACTGAAGCAGGTAACTCTGGTCGAGTGACACAGTTGCTCTGTGGTGAACGGATAGGAAAGGACTCAGTGTCAAGTTGAAGCTAAAGTATGGATATGGGAAGCAGTGTCTCACCTGAAGGAGACCCTACCACTGATCCAGTTATCTGGAGGGAAAATGCAATCTTGGTAACAGAAACTCAAACTTTGGGAGGAGTTCTGTGCTGTTCTATACAGTATCGTCTAGCCATATTTGACTACTGAACACTTGAAATCAGCCTAGTGGGACTGAAGAATTGAATTTTTAAATTCTATTTCAGTTGAACTAATTTACACTTAAGTTCAAATAACTGCGCGTGGCTAGCATCCTCCGTAGCGCACAGCAGAGGCTAGCCAGGGAGAGCGTCTGGGTGCTTAGGAGGCAGCTCCCCCGTGGTGGGTCTGACCCTGCTCCGCCTGGAAATGAATGGGGCGGGAGCTAGGTGGGAAGCACATGGTGAACCAGTCTGAAAGGAGGCAAAACTTGCCTCTGCTAGTCAGGCACCGCTTCTTTCCTACACACTCCTGTTCCTTGAATTCTCACCTGCATCTGGAGCAGGTCCTTTGTGAAATCCCATTCAGCTTGATTTGGGCTCAGGGGATTCACAGGAAGGAATTTGTCTAGAGGATGACTTGGGTGTTAAAAGGAGACAAAGGGTGCCTGGGTGGCTCAGTAGGTTAAGCATCTGACTCTTGATCTCACCACAGGTCTTGATCTCAGGGTCCTGAGTTCCAGCCCTGCAGGGGGCCAAACCTACTTTAAAAAGGGCGGGGGGGAGGAGGGAAGAAGCCCTTGCATCCCTTGCAGGGGGAATCAGAGTAAAAGCATTTTACCCAAAGGTATGTAAAAATTTCAGCTACACTGAATATATATATATATATATATATATATATATATATATATTCACCATATATATATATAGTGAATATACTTTTCACTAAAAGTTGAAACTATTAATTTTGCCTTATGGGCAGATTCAACAAAAACATTTTATTGTATTCTATATTTAAAGAGACATAAATAAAGTTAAAGCAATCTGTCTAAATAGACATAGCTTCTCACTGGAGTCTAGTTCATATAATATTGGACCTAACTGGTTCTAAGCAAGTTTGTTCTGTACCTAAAAAATGGTGTCATCATCCTCCCACAAGTTATCTCTCTGAAAAACTCAAAAACATCTCTTTTTTTCATTGTAAAATTTGAAAGATATATTTTTAAAGTATTGTGCAGGTTTTACTCGTCCATTATAAAAAACTGGTCAGATACAAGTAATGGAGATACAAGTAATCAAAAAGAAGGAAAAAAATCATTGTTGACCCAGCCATGGAAACTACAGTTAAATTTTGCGATATATACCACCAGAGAAGTTTGGGTCCCATATAACTACTAAAGTCCTTTCCACATGCGTGCACTCACACATATATTAAAATGAGATCACCTAGCATAATTGTAATGGGGTTTTCTCTTTCCATGTAAACAGATACAAAGTTTTCTTTCACAACAGACACATCTGCATACATTCTGTAATTTTTTAAGGCTGCATAGTATTTCGTTGTGTGGACGAATCAATTAATTTAACCGTTCTCCTGATGTTGTACATTTAGGTTTACTTTTTCACTCACCATCATAAAGAGCACCCCGTAGAATATTACTTTATCTATTTAATGCAAGGATTTCCTTTAATATATTCTTTTGATTGGATAGCTACAATGAGAGATAATAAAGTAACATAGGATGATCCCGGTCTTTAGGGATCATCCTATGTTGATCTCAGTTTAGGGCTGAGATTACTGAGCCCTTACCATGTGCTAAATATTATTCCAATTGCTATGCGACTTTACTTCTTGTGTACTCCTGGTCCTTGATTTCTCACCTATATTTGGGGAGGTACTTTAAAAATAAATAGTTAATTTGAATAAGTGCTACTATTATACCCATTTTACATATGGTAAAACTGAGGCAAAGGAGAAATTAGTCACTTGCTCAAGATCCTTTCATTACTCAGGAGAAACCTGGATTTAAATCCAAGCGGTCTGACTCTGGTCTTTGCCCTGAACCAGAATCTCTACTGTGCTTCCTCACCATAAATGTTGCTTTGGGTGCTCATATTAGAGATTCCTTTCACCATTATAGCCCTTCTATAGGGCTGTCTCTTGGGCTTTTGCTACTCTAAGCACATTAGAAAATATGCCACCACTCAAATATCAAAAATTCCCAACAGACAAAAGGAACTCTTCGGTTTTGGGTAACCCCACTTTCAG
Organism: Mellivora capensis; assembly: GCA_004024625.1. NCBI lineage: Eukaryota > Metazoa > Chordata > Mammalia > Carnivora > Mustelidae > Mellivora > Mellivora capensis. The sequence goes on from PISX010016150.1 coordinate 15,084, forward strand.
AGGCAGGAAAAGATAAACACTTAGCAAGAGCAAAGAGTGATGGCATCAGTTCAGTTTTTCCATCCTAGTCATTAATCACAGTAGCTAGTATTTTTCTTCCATTTCTATGGCAGTGTGCCTTTCATTGGGCCTCATGTTATAATTTCACATACCACATTTGTTTTTCCCATCGGATTGGATGGGAGGAGGCGTAATGATCCATATTCTAGTGATTTCTGTTGTATAGGGCCTAGAACAGTGTGTTGTAATCTCCACAGAAATGCAAATACACGATCTTCTGACCTTACTTTGGTCATAAAATGCATTCCTAGATTTCCTTGCTTCAACACATAAAGAAGCAACCTTGGTCTGTGATGTTGTGATACAGTAAGAAATAGATTTTGGGTTTGTCCCTGCTTGTGGACCCACAGCCCCTAAAAGCCCTTGATAGGTGTGACAGGAGCATCATCTGTTACAATATTTGGTCTAAGTCCCAGTTCCTGACATAAGAGCTTCCAGGACCCTTGGAATCTCAGGAGTGATGAGAGTCTTCTTTGTATGCTAATGAGATGGCTGGTAGCTGGGGACCCCTAGGTAACATCAGAAAGACAGAAAGACCAAAGCAGGATTAGAGGTTAGAACTTTCAGTGCCACGCCCCCCCCCAACTTCCATTGGTGGGAGAAGGGCTAGAGATTAAGTTAATCACCTATGGCTAATGCTTTAATCAATTGTGTCCATGTAATAGAAACATCATTTAAGAAAAAAAGAAATGGTGGGGCTCAGAGAGATTCTGGGTTGGGGAACATGTTGAGGTGCCGGGAGGGTGGTGGACCCAGAGAAGGCTTGGACTGTTCCTGAGTTGCATCCATTATGTAATAGTAAGTAAACTGTTTTTCTGCATTCTGTGAGCCATTCTAGCAAGTTATCAAACCTGAAGAGGAGGTCATTGAATCACTTCAATCCCATTTGAAGTGCAGGAGGCCCCAAGAGACCAGCGACTGATGTCTGAAGTTGGAAGGCAGTCTTGTGGGACTGAGCCTTTCACCTGGAGAGTCTGATGTTTGGCTTAGCATCTGAAGAGTTGGAGAATTGGCTGGTGTGGGGAACAAAACCTCACAAATTTGCTGTCAGAAGTGCTTATGAATAGAAAAACAGACCAGAGTGTCTATTTCCTAAATGACCATTTCTAAGAATCCTGGCTCCTGAGCTGTGGCAGATCCTGTAGTGGGGTGCTTTGAGCTGGTTCTCAAAAGACAACGAAATATGTAGATGTAAGGTCTCATTTATGTAACACTCCCATGAAGGGACTAGATTATTTTTCTCAGCTTACATTATCATCCTATGCTCTCCCTGACGGTGAAAAATCAAGAATCAGCTAAAAGTTACATATGACTCCAGTGAATCAGAGAAGTTAGGCTTTTACCAGTATGGTAAATGCTCAAAGATATTTTAATATTTAATATTTTACAAGGGGAATACAGAAGAATAAGTGGCCATAAGGATGTGGCATGGGCGTGTCCATTTTCAATCCCATTCCCATGTCCTGCTCATTTTAATTAGCAGTTGAACCAAATATTAAAACACATTAGGACCTCAGCTGGGTTTGCCTTTTCATTTGGAAGTGCAGGAATATCTGCTGAGAAATCTCGGGTGTGACAATGCAATCAAGATTTTAGAAAAGCGTAGCCAAATATAATTTATATCAGTGCTCAGAGAAAATTGATTGTGATATTATTTATATCACTTTTCTCTGTATTCATTTCTCAATCCATGCATATAAAAATGTTACTTTCTAACTCATGGACTATAGACACTATAGATTATATGAAATTGGTCATACATTTAAGATTCTAGAATCTTAGGGGAAAAAACCATGTCTTACATAGTGCTCCATCTGAAATAAAAATATCCATATAAAGAGAATTGATGTTCCTTTGGGCTTCCACTAGGCAGGAATCTGTCTGCTCTATACTAAATTACATTAGCATGAGTGCTTACTGTGTACCAGCATGGCGGGCATTCCCCCGGCAGTGACAGCCATGGAGGGACTAAATGCGCAGCAGAAACCCACATTTATATGTGTGAACCAACCCCTCCCCTTCCTATCTCCACATTTTAAAAAGTGTGGCCAAAGGAGCCACAGAAGACGATTGTGGCCTTTGCCTCAGAAGGGTCCCTAAAAGCAGAAAACAGTCTTGTGAGAGATTGCCAATAAAAAGGATCAGTTTTTGTCAATTCATATCCTCATAAATGCATTTGGGTTTTTTTTTAAAGATTTTATTTTTTTATTCCAGAGGGAGAGCAAGAGTGAGAGAGAAAGAGAGAGAGAGAGAGTTGGGGGCAGGGGAGCAGAGGGAGAGAGACAAGCAGACTTCACGCTGAGTGTGGAGTCCTACGAGAGGCTTGATCCCAGCACCCTGAGATCCTGACCTGAGCCAGAACCAAGAGTCAGATGCTTAATTGACTGAGCCACCAGGCGCCTCGCATTTAGTTTTTACAACATGAGGTTTTTGTGGCAAAAAAAATCTCCTCATTGTTATATAGAGAAATGGGGCATAAAACAGCCAGTTGTAATCATTAAATCTAAAAGGTTCTAGAGATTGCGAAATAAACTATTCTAAAATAGGCCTCAAGATATGAAAGAGTCTGATCTGATCCCTGACCTAAGGGTTCCCTAGGATGAAATGTTTCTTCTTTATAACAACTTTATGGAGATACAATTAACATACCATACAATTCACTCATTTAAAGCATACAATTGAAAGAGGTGTGCAACCATCACTACCATCAATCCTAGAATATTTTCATTTCCTTCGAATAAACTCTGCACTAAGTTGTCACCCCCAAATCTCCCCTCAGGTCCTCTGGCGCTGGGCAACCACTAATCTATTTTCTGTCTATATAGATTTGTTCACTGTGTACATTTTATATAAATGGAATCATACAATGTGTGGTCCTTTGTGACGGGCTTCTTTCATGAGTGGGAGGGGCAGAGACAGAGGGAGAGAGAATTTCAAGCAGGCTCCCCACTGAGCACAGAGTCCCATGCGGGGCTCAATCCCAGGACCCTGAGATCATGACTTGAGCAGAAACCAAGAGTCAGATGCTTAGCTGACTGAGCTGCCCAGATGTCCCTAATTTTGTTTTCTTGATCTTCTCTTTAGAAGCCAATTATCTGTATATTATTAAAATCTCCACCCCCTATGTACATCTGTTAGATTGGATACATTCTTTCTTTTTGGCTTGGAATTCACCATTTATTTTCATTTGTCTGTACTTGGTGTATATATATGCACTTTACAATATTGTTTGGGTAAAAAGGATGGGTTTTGCCACAGTTGTAAAGAAGCCACAAATGACTGTTTCTCTCCACTCTCAACTAGGCCTGAGATGGATATAGTCTGCCACAAATACCCCAGTACTTCCTTGAGTTGAATTATGTATCTTGACTAAACAGAGTATCTCCAACACTAAACTGGTTCAACAGTCAGGGGTCTCAATCTCTTTCATCATCAGATTCAATCAAGTGCCACAAAAATACAATTTAACCTAATTTTCATGATTTTATTCTTGTCTATGCTGATATTTTCTAACTTCTGAGTTTCTTTGCCTGAATATCAGAACATTGAAAAAGTTTCCATGCTTTTGAAATTTCAGTATCTCTCTCCATGTAGATGGGTGGACAAGCTAGACCTTTTTTATATTTCAGTTTGTACATTTCCTTTGGAGAACTATGAGACACTTTAGCTCTTTCTGGCACCTGATTTGTGTATGCATTCTGCACTTTGCTTTCATTGCAAATTTTTCAAGAGAATCAGAGTCTACACTTTTAGGAACCTAATTGTCTAGTGGAAGGGAGAAAGATGAAACAAAATAGGTACTCTATATATCTTGAATGCAAAAGAACAAGTTTAAAGAGCAATAATAGGTACGATTTATTACTACCTATGTGCCAAGAATTGGTTTAAACACCTTAGGTGCATTTCTTTTTTTTTTTTTCCTAGAATATTTACTTTTGATTTTACTGGGGAATCCATTTTAATATGCTGCTCTTTTTAAAGTGAACTGTCGATCTCTCATTCAAATATAAAATATATTTATCAATTAAAAAATTAAACACACAGAGAGGCAGATAGTAGGAAAAAAAATACCGGTTGTATGCATTTCATTCTTAAGGCAACCACATCTGGTAGCCACCTTCATCCCCATTTTAAAGATGAGCAAGTTGAAAGGTACAGGAATTAAGAGACTTGTCTAATTAAAAGCTAGAGTTTATAAATAGCGTATGTGAGATTTGAATCCATGTCTTGTCTAAATCTGAAAACTGACCAAATTGATGCATCAATGTATAATGAAGTTATTCTGCCTGTGGGACAAGAAGTCCATAATAAAAGTGTGAAGGGGAAAGACTAACTTTGCTTGAGGGCGTTGTGGAACAGGAGAGAACTGGGGAGGTCTTGGAGCTGGCCATTGGGCAGAAAGCAAAAGCTGGATCTGTGGTTGCCTAGGGCCATCACGGATGAAAGACAGTGCAGGACAGGAATTTCCTATTATAGGCAACGGGCAGCATTGCTCGAAGCCAGTGTCTGTGTGGGGAACAGGCCAGAGGGCAGAGGAGCCACAGCACATCTGACAGCTGCAAGTGGTCAGTATGTGTGTGCACTTGGGAAGCAAAGAGAGGAGAGGCTGGAAAAGCAGGTTGGGCTAAATAAGTTTCCATAGGGCTCTTACGTTAGTGTGGAGACTGGATGAGAGGCATATGGACTCCGGGACTAGCTAGGGGGAAAAGGTAGGGGCAGGGGCAGGAATGGAGGAGGAGATGGATCTGAGATGTGGTGACTGGTGAGGGCAGCAGAATGTCAGACTGGGGGAATTTAGAGTCCACACAATGTCTCTCAATGAAGCATCTCTGTTAGACCTCTGCCCTCCAATCCCCTTGTCTCAGGATGACTTTTCCAGTGCATTGATTCTATTCTTGCTTCTGCCACTTATTGTATAATCTTAGGTAATGCATTAGTTTCCTAGGGCTGCTGTAACCAGCTGCTATGGACGGGGTGACTTAAACATAGAAATGTGTTGTCTCCAGTTCTGGTGGCCAGAAGTCCAAGATCAAGGTGTCAGCAGGGTTGGTTCCTTCTGAGGGCTCTGAGAGGGAATATGTTTCAGGCATTTCTCCTTGGCTTATAGATGGCTGTCCTCTCCCTGTGTCTTCATATTGTCTTTTTTCTATGCATACCTGTCCACATTTCTCCTGTTTATAAGAACACCACTCATTGGACTAGGGCCCCTCCTAGTGACCTAATTTTGACTTAATTACCTCTATGAAAATTCTATCTCCAAATATGGTCACATTTTGAGATATTAAGGGTTAGGACTTCAACATAAGAAACCGAGGAAGAGAGAACACAATTCATCCCATGACAAGCAGGTTACACCCATCCACGAGCTTTTTGAGTGCTGGGATGAATGGTTTATGCTTGCAACCTGCTCTTGAGAATTTCTCTTGGCTAGTGAGAGCTGTCTGGCCAAGAGATGCCTATGAGGTTAACCTTCCACCTCTGGGGATGGAGAATGACTGACTTTGGAGGTGGAGGGCTACAAAAGCCCTGTGGTCCTCTTGTCACAAGGTGGGATAACTCTGTGGTGTGATTTATGCCCCTTGGCCTTCCATACATACCACCCCCAAGGATTAATCCAAAGCTAAACTGTGCCTAAGCCCACATGCTTCCTCCACTCTTCCCTAATCCCTGTTTTGTTTCCATCCACTTGAAGTGTATGTTTGCAAAAAAAATCCCATCCACCTGAATCTTTATGTCAAGTGCATTTTCCAAGAAACCCAATCTCAGATTTTACCTAATCTTTCTGTGCTCTACTTTCCTGATAAGGCACATAGCAAGTGGTCAGTAAATGTTGCCTATCATTTCTATTATTGTTATGGTGTCTACTTTGGTATTTAATTAATCACATCATTAGATATTGTGGGATATTGTAATGTATCACAGTGAAGAGTAATATTGATTCTTTATCATATTCTGGTAGCCCAGAGATTCTGCCTTGGGGAGGTTTGAGTCTACAATAAAGACCTTGGACTTTGAGAGGATCCTAAGGTTCCTAGCTAAAAGGATTCACCCTACAGAAAGATGTTTACATGTGTAGTGAAAACTGGGCACTAGGGCCTCAGAGAGCTAAGCAAAGTCTATAGCAACAACTCTTAGAGAAAATGATAGATTCTTTTAAAACATGCAACCATTTGGGGCACCTGGATGGCTCAGTTGGTTAAGTGTCCAACTCTTGATTTTGGCTCGGGTCATGATCTCAGGGTGCTGAGATTAAGCTGTGAGTTGGGCTCCACGCTGTGCGTGGAGCCTGCTTAAGATTCTCTCTCCCTCTGCCCCTCCATATGTATTCTCACTCTTTCAAATAAATAAGTAAATAAAATCTTTAAAAATATGTAACCATTTGGAAATCTTCAAATTAGTAGGAAGGAACATGTAGTGAGCTTGAAATACTTTGGGATCAGGTACAGGTGAGAATAACCAAAATATGGGTTATAACCGACTCCCTTTTAAGCATTATCAAATGTGACCTTAGGGAAACACAGGGTTTACAAACAAATAAGTTCATCAATACATTAAACAACTTAGTCACGACTGAGTAGGATTTCCCCCAAAGGTCCAGGATAATGAAGTATTGAGACATCTACAATGTGATACTGAGCAGCTTTTGCCCAAGACCCAAATAGAGGGGAAAAAAAGCTTTATAGATTTTTTTTTACCATTAAAAAAATACAATTATTGACTCCACTGGAAAAAATACATTCTTGCAAGTTTATCTTATGAAAGAAAAGAATGCTAAATGCAAGCATTGGCATATGGCATTTTAGTTTGTGTCGAGGTAAAACCGACAAGGAGAAGCGACAGAAAGGTAGTTTAAGTTTAAATTTTGAAGTTAGGCAGTAACTTAGCACTTAACATTAGTAGTTCCAACAAGGAACTATTAACATAACAGATGTACGAAGTCATTTAATAACATTCCATATCGACCCAACACCTACTACAATGCCTGGCACATTGTGTATACTCCATAAACATTTGTTGAATTAGTGCTCAGTTGTCTCACAAGGAAAAGGAAAAAAAGACTTTTAGAAGGACATTAGTTATATAAGGCTATTTCCACAGGTTTGAAGCTAAGAGCCAACATCATATTAATTTTCAAAATATTCCAGCTCTCACTATTTAGGACAGTAAATAATATCTTTCCTGTCTTCCCTTCCTTATTTCTGAACTGGGAGAGAGGGAGAATGAGAGAGAGAGAGAGAGAGAGAGAGAGAGAGAGAACAGAGACAGAGAACAGTAATCAGCTTGATTACTGATTAAAGCTCTATTAGAGGATGTGGCTTAGGTGTGCAGCTAACTCTCACTTTCTGAAGGGGACACACTCTTCTCAAACATCAGGCTTTCTGGGAGAGGCTAATGTGTATGCAGTATAGAGCTTTACCACAATGGCCAAGGGTGAAGACCCAAATTCATCCTCCCTGGAGACAGGTATATCCCAAGGAAGAGACTGGAAGGGTATGGGAGTGAGCCTTGTATGACTAGTTAGTCTCTTAAGTTGATTAGCTAAGTCTTTTCTCTTACATGAGGACCAGCAGGTGAAAGAGAAGGAAGAGTGAGGGAGTAGCAAGAGGTTGAGAGTGTCACTTTAATGGACACATGGGGAATAGACAGTGATCCTTCTAATGCCATCATCATTGTTCATTTATCAGCAAGGGTAGTTGGCTCTAACTCCAATATATATGTTAGATCTGATGACTTTTTTCCATCTCCACAGTTATCATTCTAATACAAGCCACAAATCCCCTGCCTAGGAAAATGAAATTGTTTCCAGACTGGCAGAGCTTCCATACAGTTATGTAGGTTGTGCATTGTGTTACTCCAGGGGTTCTATGGTACCCCCTGGTGTTGCACAGTACACAACCAGGACAACTCTCTGTGATAAATTCCACATCACTAGTGCCTATTATGTGTTACTATAGGCTAATATTAGGTGCAGGTGATACAGTGATGAGCAAACAAATATTATCATGGAGTTTACATTCCAGTGGAGGAGGAGAAAACATGTATATAAACCAACACATGGATTTCAGATAGTGACGATTACTGTGTTAATTTTAGATAGTGGCAAGAACTATGGAAATAGCAAATACCACCCACTGGAATGGTTGAAGACCCTCTGTAAGCTGTCCTTGGAAATGGAACTGGATCTTGGAGTTAATTCATATTGGTCAATAAGCTAAAAATGCCAGGCAAAAACAATCTGGAAGGATAAGGATGATTAATTTCCCAGAGGCCATTGCTCCATTGAGGGATCTGCCGTTCCCTTAAGAGATGGGTGAATTTTTATAGTCTGGGTCCTGGGAGTTAATAAGTAGATTTTAATTGTTTTATTTGTGGGAAGTGCTAAAATACAGACACTTGCATATTAACGTGTAGAATATTTGGACAAGGGTCTCCCAGACTGAGATGCTTACAGAAGCTGAGCAGGTAATGTAAATGCATGGAGCAGGCAAGTGAAGGAAGCAGGGAAGAGATAATGCATGCCCCCATTTAAAGGGCAGTTGGCAATGGCTTAGCTTTCTCTAATCAATACCACATGAGGATGTTCTTCCAGCATTGCCAAATATTCTTATTTTTCAAGAGATGCAACAAATTTGGGTTTTTATGTGAAATTTCTGGATCAGTAGATGTTATTTCCTAAAACATTAGTTATGTAGGTCAAACACACTTGCAAGCTGAGGGCAAGCTATTTTGACTTCTCAATTAGACTAACAACAGCAAAGGAACTCTTTCATTATTCAAAATGAAACATTGTTTCCTTGAGATACAGATGCATATAATCTCACATGTCTGTTCTGAGAAGGTTGTTTAAAGAATGATCTTTATATTTATGCATTTTGTTCTCAGCACTCTTCCTTGTCCCAAGTCTATAACCCTCTGTGAAATAAGCCCTATTTAGTCTCTAGGCACTAAAAATGAAGCAGATGATCTTCAGCATCTGATTCTGAAAGAAAAAAAGATAAAGAGGGATTAGAATACTTCCGTGGGCTTATACTAAGTCTATTAGGGTTAGCTCTTTTGCCCTTCAAAATGACTAATTTAGATGCTTTGAGCTACTGGCTGCAGAGCGGACCATTCAGATCCCACGGGTCTTTACAATCTACATTTGATGTTGAAGGGACTCCATAACTGGAATCCTACAGAGAATGTGTGGAGTGGATATTATATTTTCATACTGAAAGTTTAATACAATTCAACATTGCTACCCAAAACCTCTTTCTATAGACACATACACACACACATGCACACATACACATGTATACACTGAGTTGTTAAGCTAAATTTTAAAACAAACACACAAGACAGCACTGATAAATATTTGACTGTGAGATATATTTTTTCTGAGTGTCAAATATATGGTTTTCAAACATTGTTATCTATCTGAACCATTATTATAGCACATTTTGATAGAGAATGGAAAAATACAAGATACTATTCTGAGGCTTTTAAATCCCTGAAAATTCAAAGTCAAAATCTGTCATTAATATATTCTGTTTGCCTCAGTACTAAAGGACATATGTTCCATCTGAATCATGCAGTTTCATGATGTTCCTAGGACTTGAAAAAAATGACATTAGCTTGCTCTATATCGTTCCTTTACAGAGAAACACACAGAAGTTCTTCAATTATGATTACTGTGATATTTATTGGTGTCATCTATGTTACTTTATTTAGATAAGTTGATAAGCTTTCTTGACTCTTAGAGTGGAGGAAAAAAAGAAATCAATGTTCCTGTTAGGTCAGTTCCATATTTAATTGTTTTGTCCAAAGGCTGTTGCTGAGCTTACAAATCAGAGTCTATATAATATGATGCAAAAACATATTTATAAATATCAAAACAGAATAAAGAATGAGCTTCTATGAATAAATACATGTAACATTTCAGGATGATTTTCAAAATTTAAAAGAATCAACCCTGTATCACCATGTCATTTTACCTGCAACTTCTAAAGGAATTTGGAGTTCATTACTTTAAGAAGTCAGTACAAAAGATGGGTGCCTGGGTGGCTCAGTTGGTTAAGCATCTGCCTTCAGCTCAGGTCATGATCTCAGGGTCCTGGGATTGAGCCCTGTGTTGGGCTCCCTGCTCATTTCGGAGTCTGCTTCTCCTTCTCCCTTTGCCCCTCCCCCTGCTCATATTCTCCCTCTCTCTCAAATCAATAAATAAAATCATTTAAAAAAAAGTCAGAACAATATGTTAATTAAAATTTTTTAAAAGTAATAAAAAAGTCAGAACAGGAAGAGAGGTTCTAAACAGTTCAAGTTATGCTTGTGTCAGACGGTAAATAGCATGTCTTTCCCAGTGTTGTTCTCTAGCAGGATATGATTATATAATTTATAACTATATTTGTTTAAAATATGTGATTCTTATGAAACTTACACAATGCATAATTATAGATATCTTTTATTTTAGGATTAACAACATCCAAAGGTACCATACCATTGATGGATCCACAAAGGCTGGAAAGGTATGAGGTTTGTAAATTGTAATAAGAACAGCAACATAAGAAATTCTTTACACACATTATCTCAAATTATCATAATTATCTCACAAATTGGGCCATATTATGTTATTTTACAGATGAAAAAATGAGGCTTACAGAGCTATTTTGAGTGGAACATAGAACTATTTAACTTCCCTTCACTAAGGATGATTCATCCCAGGCATATGGACTCTCAAAAAGTCAAAATATAGACATCAGGGTTCTCACAATCTACCCTAAATTTATGTGTACAATTTTGTTTGTCTATAAATGGACACAAAAAAGAAAATCCATAACTTTTATGATATTCTCCAAGAGATTGGTGACCCAAAAAAGATCCCCCATGCAAACTTTTACATTGTAGCTATAAATTCCATAAGGGCAAGAGCCATGGTATTTCTTTGACTTTTTCTATTCTATGTTGGCATGCAAACCATCTGATGACATATTCATAACTTAACAGTTATGAAGATATTTGTAATTAGATTTGTCAAAGTAGGAAGCATTTTTTATGACCAGAAATAAGTGGAAAAGGGCATAAGCCAAATCTTTATGATATAGTTTCATTTTGTGGATATGGGGTTCATCCCATTTAGTTGGTAAGATGGCTGAAATAGCCTGACTTAAAGAGAATGTGGTTCAGTTGTCTTGGTAGAAACTGAGTTAATTAGTGGTGACAGGATATCACCGCTTAGGATATTGCAATCAGATGTCAAATTCAACACAACCCAAATGGAAGGTATCATGTGAACTCACTTCTAAGCCAACTTGCCTTCAAGACTTCCCTATTTATGAGAAGGGAATCAATATTCTCCCAGTTTTTCTCTGCTCTGAAGGACCCTGCAGATAGAAAATGAAGCACATGCAAAGGCATCGAAGGGTGAAATATCACATCTTCTTTCTCAATTCATCCATAGACAGACACATAGGTTGTTTTCATGTCTTGGTTATTGTGAATAATGCTTCAGTGAACATGGGAGTGCACATATCTGTTTGAGATCCTGATTTCATTTTCTTTGGATATATAGACCCAGAAGTGGGTATCTCTAGTTATCCAACGTATTCTCATAGCAGTCCTTGTCACAACGCAACTAGGGGGCCAGATGCCTGCTTCTTGGGTGTGGGGCAACGTGCACTCAATATTATGAAAACATGATTTTTTTTCTTTTAATTTATTTGTCAGAGAGAGAGGGAGAGAGCACAGGCAGACAGAGTGGCAGGCAGAGGCAGAGGGAGAAGCAGGCTCCCTGCCGAGCAAGGAGCCCGATGTGGGACTCGATCCCAGGACGCTGGGATCATGACCTGAGCCGAAGGCAGCCGCTTAACCAACTGAGCCACCCAGGCGTCCCTGAAAACATGATTTTTAAGGTAGAACTCCCAAGATATTTTCATATGTAATGTTCCCTGTGGTATTTTATTCATATATTTTTGATTCCTTATCACATGCTTTACCCTTCTCCTTTGGCATTCTTACCCCAACCCCCAGATTTTCCAATATTTTATTTACTTCTCAAGTCATATAGTGTCCTAATTGGCAAAATGCAGTGCTGCCTTTTAATGCTTACCCTGTGTGCTTATGGCATCTGAAACTATTAGAGAGTCCACCTTTTTTTGGAATGGTCTCCTCCTTACTGTCTCCTCCATTGTTCTGTTATTTTTCTTTATCTGTCATTTATATTCTATCATCAGGAAAGATATGTGTCAATTTGAAACACAGAGCTGCAGGTGAAAGAGGATTAGATAAAGCTAAAAAAATCTGAAATCATTAGGAATGAGAGGGATATAGCAGGTATTTGGGATAAAGCAGGTATTCTATTTTGGTACCAAATTAACTTTGGACTTCCTGGTAATCAAGTAGAGAAGGTAAACTGGCTGAGAATATTCCTAACCCACAATGCTTGATAGTGGCTCTCTGCTCTGCTAGTTCTTCTAAGTTGTGGATATTGTCCAAGGTTTGGTCTTTATCTAGAGACTCTTCTCTCCCCTTGCTTGGTTCCATCACTCTCATGCTTCCAAATGCCACTGTCTCATAAGTTCTGTCTACTTCCAATTATTTTTAAAAAGATTTTATTTATTTATTTGACAGAGAGAGAGAGAGAGAGAGAGAGAGGAGAGAGAAAACAAGCAGGGCAAACAGGGGAGGAAGAAGCAGGCCCCCTGCTGAGCAGAGAGCCTGACACGGGGCAGGGGGGCTGACACGGGGCTCGATCCCAGGACCCTGGGATCCTGACCTGAGCTGAAGGCAGAGGCTTTAACCCACTGAGCCACCCAGGCATCCCAGAGAGAGAATCTTAAGCAGACTCCACATCCAGCATGGAGCCCCACACAGGGCTTGATCTCACAACCGTGAGATAATGACCTGAGCCAAAATTAAGAGGTGGGTGCTTAACTGACTGTGCCACCCAGGCACCCTGCCATATAGTTCTTATAAGAGCCAATTCTGGGTTCCCCGTGGGCTAGAAATATTTATCTTGCTGCTGACACTGTAATTCAATATTTGTTACTTACTTAAATTTCTGTAAATCCTTAGATCTCTTATCTCTTTCCAACCAGATCATTAGCTCCCTAAGGGATGCCTCATACACCTATGCATTCACAACAGCACACAGTATAGTAGATGTAAATATTTGTTGATTTGATTTAGGGCTATTTATACAATTACTTCCCTACTCAATGATACCTCTATGAAACTGTGCACACATTAAGGGAACAAAAGAAATGAAAAATGTTATTCTATTGCTAAATAAAAAGTCACCTTGCTCCCTAACCTTTGTATCAAAACAGACCTTACAAGTTCGTTATTTTAATATCCACAGCAGCATATGCTCCAACCAGCAACTGGAATTTATCAAGAAGACAGGAACTGCCACAAATCACCATCCCATAAGTAGAAAATGCCATCACTGCCATTGTAATAACACCAGGGAAGGTCAAATTACAGAGTTCAAGTGGGCCTCCCTGTCCAAGCTGAGGCTCTATATAATCGATCATGGGCCGGAAGAACATTGAGGGCCATGAAGACTCCTATAACCTGAGTAATTATTTGCTTATGGTGAAATATTTCCTGGAGGAAATAATACTAGTAATGGCGGCCATTTATTGCATTCATATTGTGTGCCAGGTACTGTACTAAATGCTTACATGAATTATGTAATTTAATCCTCACTACCATGCTATAAGATAGAGACCATTATTTTCCTGTTTTACAAATGAGGAAATTGAGACAAAGTAACTTGCACAATGTTACATAGCTAAGAAATGAGTAGACTGGGATTCCAATGTAGATAGACCCAAGTCTACTCATGACACCCAAGTTTATATGATTTTCTAACCTGAATTAGTCCTTCTGTGGCTACTTCCTTTATATTAATAGCATGACTCACTTAATAATCTAGATAAAGATTTATTTTAATCACAGACTTGCATACACAACCATACTGCTTCAGGAAAGGGGATTGGACAATATATTTTATTTCAAATTACCAGCAGCCTTTAGAAAAAGGGTTTGGGAATTTCGATAAATTCAACTTGGTCTCCAGTTCCAAAAAAGGCTTTTATGTGTTGGTGCAAGCAAAAAAAATCCACTAGTTGTAACAATCCTCTAGTGGATTTAGAAAATCTCAGGAACATGGACTGATGATATCTGTGCTATTCCAGTGGCTTCTCAGTGCCTCTCTTTGTTCACCTGGTTACCAGTCCAACCTCTTTTCTCATGCTAAAGATGATTCACATGCCAATCATGAAATATCAGATTCCATCCTTTAGAAAGCTAATGGAGATATTTTTAAACACTTGCAAACTAGCAATTCTATCTCGTAGATAACATAAAGTCTATATACCAGTGCACTCCCATGTCCTTTGGATTTAAACAGAATTTCAGAAAGTGATTTCATACACTGTGGTAAATATATATAAAGATGTGCATTCAATGCTGTGGAGACTGGGTAAAATATAATCAGTAGAATGAATGCATGATATAAAAATAACTCTGGGGATTGATCTCAGATAACATCATGTCATAGTTTGATTCATAAGCTCCATGGATACTGGGGCCATGTCTGAATCATCTTTGTATTTCACATGGGACATGATACTAAATAGTTGTTGAGTTAATACGGTTGCCCCTAGAAGTTTTTCTATGTCCTTTAAGTGGACGTACAGCTTATAATCAGGCAAGAGGTATATCTTGGATGAATGTAGGCCATTCAAAATTTTCACTTCCTAAAAGTTTCCTCCATGTATGTCTCTTCAATCTTTATCTGCATTTGATTAAATACTTCCTCAAAAGGTCACCCATTGAATTGCTAGGCAGTATTAATGTCTAAAACATTTTTCCTGGTACTGAAATAAACTTTGGCTTATCAGGAGTCTATTCATACAAGTAATTTAAAAAATAATGAAATTATCGTCACGCTTAATTTTCCCTGTGTTTCACAGCTGGATCTGCTCCTGCATCCCAGGAGTCATAGGTGTCCTCTTGCTATAAAAAATTTACATTAATGGAACCTCTTCCATGTTGACCCAATTCACGGGATTGTGCTCCACTGTCACTGTCCCTATCTAGGACTTCATTCCTCTACTGAAGCCAAGACCTATCATAAAATTCATCCCATCTTTTTGGACCCAAACCCTCTAAATAACAATAATAATAATAAAAAATATTTTTTGAGGGGCACCTGGGTGGCTCAGTGGGTTAAAGTCTCTGCCTTTGGCTCAGGTCGTGATCCCAGGGTCCTGGGATCGAGCCCCACATCAGGCTCTCTGCTCAGTGGGGAGCCTGCTTCCCCTTCTCTCTCTGCCTGCCTCTCTGCCTCCTTGTGATCTCTGTCAAATAAATAAAAAAAATCTTAAAAAAATATTTTTTGAGTACTTTCAGGTGGCACGTTCCATATTTTACAAAGACATCTTAAGAAATCTCTTTGAAATCTTTCTTCCTGGAAATCTCATCCTTAGTTCATTTTTTCCCCTACAATGTCAATCTACCTTATTTCCATCTGGTGTATTTTTCATCTCTGACATTATAATTTTTCTTTATATTTCTTGTATTTACTTAACTTTTAGAACAGACAGAATACACGTAGACCTTTTTTGAAATTGAGGTATAATTAATGTAATATTATATTAGTTTTAGGTATGCAATGTAATAATTCATTATTTGTATATATTGTAAAATGATCACCACAATAAGTGCAGTTAACATCCATCACCATACATAGTTACAATTTTTTTCTCATGCTGAGAAATTTCAAGATCCACTCTCCTAGCTATTTTCAAATATGTAAGACAATATTATTAACTATAGCCACTATGTTGTACACTACATCCCTCTGACTTATTTTATAACTGGAAATTTATACCTTTTTCATCTCTATTAATTTCTACCTTTCATCTCTGACATTTTAGTTTTTCTTTATATTTCATGTATTTGCTTAGTTTCAACATATAGAACATAGAGAATGCAGGTATAACTATTTTAATGTCCTCGTCTGCCATTTCTAACATCAGAGTCAGTTACATGTTGGTTTTGAATGATTGGTTGTTCTCCTTAGTCATGTTTTCCTGCCTCTTTTCATGTCTAGTAATCTGTAATCAGATGCCAGACATTGTGAACTTTACCTTTTGCACGCTGATTATTTTTGTGCCCCTGAACTATTTCTTTCTTGGAAATAGTTTGATCAGGTTCTTCCTTTTATATTTTATAAGCAGGATCTGAGCAGCATTTAGTACAGGGCTAATTTTTCCTCACTCCAGAAGCAAGTCCTTTCTGAGCACTTACCAAATGCCCTGTGAATTAGGACTCTCCCAGGCTGGTGGGTGGACCGAGTTATTCCTGATCCTGAGCAGTGAGCACTACTACTGTTAATCCTTTCAAGATGCCCTTGGGTAGTGCCTTCACATGCACCTGCTGATGAGTATTCTGCAGAATACTTGGCAGTTCCCTAGCTTTCCTCCTTCCATGTTGCTCTGGACTCTCTAGTACTCTGTCCTCTGGACTGTAGGTGTCTTGCTCTACTTGCAGACTCAGTTTCAGCTCCTCAACCTAGAGGTTCTTCTAGATTCCCCCTGTGCTATGGCCTGGAGATTTTCTCAAGGCAGTAAGCTGGGGCAATCATAGGACTCACTCCATTTGTCTCCTGTCTTTCAGAGACCACTGTCTGTCATCGATTATCATCTTGAAAACCTTTGTTTCATACAGTATTTTTGGCTTTCATTTCTCATTTCAAATGGCAAGGTAAAGCTAGTCTCTGTTCTTCCATCTTGGCCAGAGAAGTACCATCAGATTTTTAAAAACAGATATAGTGTTATGTATATTTTTATTTCTTCCCTATCAGATTTTGGTAAGTTGTATTCCCAAAGAAATGTTGTCCATTTAAGTTATTTAATTTAGTGGCATGAAGTTGTTTATAGTATTTCCTTATTTTCATTTTAACATTTGTTTGATCAATAATAACTTGCCCTCTTTCATTCCTAATATTGGTTTCTGTTTTCCCTCTTTTATTCTGGACCAGTCTTGCCAGGTGTTTATAAATTTTTAATCAGTCTTTTCAGAATTTTTTTATCAGCCTTTTCAAAGACCAAAGTTTTGCTTTTTTGACTTCCTCTATTTTTTTGGTCTATTTTCTATTTTATTGACTTTTCACTATAATTTCCTTCCTTCAGCTTACTTTAGGATCAATTGTTCCTTTTCTAGCTCTTCATGGTGGAAACTTAGATCACTAAAGATGAAACTTTTCTTCCCCTTTAATATGTGCATTTACAGTTATATATTTTCCTTTAATCCTTGCTTTAGCTCCTTCCTAAATTCTGATGTGTTATGAATTTATTATTGTTCAATCCAGGTAGCTTATAATTTTCTTTGTGATTTCTTCTTTGATCTATTGGTTATTCAGAAGTATGCTGTTGAATTTCCAAATGTTTAGGCATTTAAAAAATCTTAATTCCTGTGTAGTTAACATACAATGTTAAATTAGTTTCAGGTGTACAATGAAGTACACAGGAAGTACAGTGATTCAGTACTTCCATACATCACCTGGTGCTCATCAGGGCAATCCCTAAACCAATCAACTATTTCACCCATGCCCTCATCCACCTCTTCTCTGGTAGCCATCAGTTTGCTCTCTATAGTTAAGAGTCTGTTTTTGTTTTGTCTTTTTTCTTTGTTCACTTGTTTTGTTTCTTAAATTCCACATATGAGATCATATGGTATTTGTTTCTCTCTGATTGACCTATTTCACTTAACATTATATCCTCTAGATCCACCCATGTTGTTGCAAATACAAGATTTCATTCTTTTTATGGCTGAGTAGTATTTCACTTTACACATATACCATCTCTTCTTTATCCATTCATCATTCAGTGGACATTTGGCCTCTTTCCATAACTTGGCTACTGCTCATGATGCTTCTATAAACATTGCGATACATGGATCCCTTTTAATTGGCGTTTTTGTATCTTTGGGGTAAATATCCAGTAGTGTGATTCCTAGATCATAAAGTAGTTCTATTTTTAACTCTTTGAAGAAACTCTATACTGTTTTCTACAGTGGCTGCACCAGTTTGCATTCCCACCAACAGGGCAAGAGGGTTTCTTTTTCTCCATATCCTCATCAACACTTGCTGTTTCTTGAATTTTGATTTTAGCCATCCTGACTGGTGTGAGGTTATATCTCATTGTGGTTTTGATATGTGTTTCCCTCAATATGAGTGAGTTGAGTGTCTTTTCATATGTCTGTTGGCCATCGGGATGTCTTCTTTGGGAAGTGTCTGTTCATGTCCTCTGCCATTTTTAATTGGATTATTTGTGGTTTTTTTGGCATTGAGTTGTATAAGGTCCGTATGTATTTTGGATATTAACCCTTTATCAGATAGGTCATTTGTAAACATATTTGTCCATTCTGTAGGTCGCCTTTTAGTTTTGTTGGTTGTTAACTTCACTGTGCAGAAACTTTTTATCTTGTTGAAGTCTCAATAACTTATTTTTGCTTTTGTTTCCCTTGCCTCAAGAGACATATCTAGGAAGAAGTTGTTATGGCCAATGTCAGAGAAATTCTGGCATTACTACCTGTGCTGCCTTGGATTTTTATGGTTTCAGGTCTCATGTTTAGATCCTTAATCCATTTTCAATTTATTTTTGTATATGGTATGAAAAAGTGGTCCAGTTTCATTCCTTTGCATGCTGCTGTCCAGTTTTCCCAACACCTTTTGTTGAAGAGACTTTTTCCCATTGCATACTCTTGCCTCCTTTGTCGAAGATTAATTGACCATATAATTGTGGGCTTATTTCTGGGCTTTCTATTCTCTTCCATTGATCTTTGTGTCTGTTTTTGTGTTAGGCATTTCTTAAATATCTTATTATTAATGATTTCTAATTCAATTCCACGGTGGCCAGAGAATATATTTTGGATGATATAAATACTTCTAAATATACTGTAATTTACTTTATAGTCTAGAATGTATATTGCAGTTTGGGGATATACTGTTCAATAGATATGAATTATGTCATATTGGCTGTTCAATTCTTCTATATGATATTTTTTCTTTTTTGTCTATGTGTTTTAGCAGTTGCTAACAAAGGAGTTTTTAAATATCCAACTGTTTATGAATTCGCTTATTTTCCCCTTCACCATATCTTTTTTACATACTGTGCATTGGACTCCCATTATGCTAATCCTTAACTCACTCCGAGTCTGGCCCCACAGCAGTGTGTTTCTCCCACGAGTAGGCATTAATGAGTCTAAGATTCTGGTTTTTCTTCACTGACACAGCGTGTTCCATACTGTCTCCTACTCAAGATACAACTTAAGGAATTGAATGGACCCCAAAATAAAAAATTTTCCCTTTAGTACAAATAGTTTCCTGTTACTATAAAAATGTCACAACTGACAACCTCTTATTAGGGTGTGTGCAGTAGGTGGGGATGTGTTAAACCTATTTGGTTGTAGTTCTGACCAACATGCTATGTTACTGACAGTTGTTTGCCTGGGCCGATGGTTTCAGGTTGTGGCCAAAGAACTGACTGAACTAAATGGCCCCATCTGTATTATACTCATATCTGTCAACTCACAGACCTAGAATGTGTTAGAATTCCATTTTTAATTATATGTAAATCTTTTGGGATAACAGATATTACTAGGAACCTCTGCTCCCAGAAGATAACTTTGTATGTAGAGGTAAAAGGCTGGCACTGTGACCATAAATAGATTTTTAAAACCCCCCAAACCAAAACACAGCCTCCATTTAGCATATGCAACCTTCCATAGTGCAGGTCCAATGAGCAAATATCCCAAACAGGTAACTTTTCTCCAGAGAGTGTCTTAGTAGGGGGAGGCCTTAGCAAATGTCCATGTATATTGGATAGCATTTATAGATCACATTAGAAGGCTCATCTTAATAGTTGCCTTTTCATTTCCTTCCATAAAATTGAAGGGCAAGCATTTTTTTTGTCACATGGAAGAATAATGGCTTTTAACAATGGCTTTTTGATCTGCACTAAGCCTAATCTTTTTCTGAGGAGTGCAATTATCAAGGACATCGTCACTGTTGTATTGTCCTTGAGTACTAAGTGGTGAGTTTGAAGATGCTAGAAAGCTTTCTTTGCATGAAATCAAGTCTCTTGAAATGATAACAGGCAACTGTTAGTGAAATGGAGACTTAGGTCTTCTGCAAATGTTATATTCTTCCTTCATTACTACTTTATAATGGAATGCAAGAACACTGTTTTATAGTCTATGCTGAGAACAGCATGTATTGACCTCTTGTCAGTACTTCAGTGTAGTGTTCTCAGTTTACTGTTGAGGTATAGTATAGCTATTGACAAGCGAAAGGAACTGCCAGAGATAGAGCATATATTATTAAAGCCATTCATTTTCTCATCAACAGTTTATGTCTTGCTTTGGGTAATTAGTGAGGTCTTGGAAGGAATTAGTATGGTATTTGGGAATGTGTGTGCCAAGAGAGTATACATATACTGAATTAGAAAAGAAATGTACTCATTTATGAGGGGACTGAGCAATGTGAATGGTATGCACATAGAAACTGAACTCTGAGATCATTCATATGGTTTTCCCATTATATGCATACAATTGTCCCATTTATTGCTTTTTGTCTATAAGACTGACCCAGGGTCATTATGTTTCTAATGTTATACCACTCCATATATCCAAAACTACTTCTTCATTCACCCACCATTACCCTGCATAAACTGAAGAAAAAGACTTTATTCCCACTCAGCAGCCTGGGGATATGTCAACCAGAGGATATAATTGACCAAATGGACTCAATCCATTTACATAGCCAAAATGTGTGCTGGAACAGGTAGAACTCCAGGGACTAACCCAGATATGCTATTTCTAGATGCTCTCAAGCATCTAGATATTCATATGAAACTTAGGCAGCCCAGTATTCTATCACTGGTATGTGTTGTTTAAGGCTACGTTTCAACCTAATTCCATCTTCCAGCATACATATTCACTTCAAGGTGGCTGATGATAACACACTGTCACATTTTATATGGATGTGTTGCACTCTATGGTTATTGTCTATTTCATCCCTCAGTATATTTATGTTTCTGTCTTTTGGAAATGATTATTTCCATCGTATTTTGTGTAATCATGGTTCCAGGAGGGAATAACCTTTCCCTTAGGTGGCTCAAGTGAAACCACTTTATTTTCTTAAAGATTTATTTATGAGAGAGAGAGAAAGAGAGAGAAACAATCCCAATCAAACTCCATACTGGGTGCAGACCCCTACGTAGGGCTTGATCCTATGACCAGGAGATCATTACTGAGCTGAAACCAAGAGTCAAATGCCTAGCCAACTGTGCTACCCAGGCACTACAAGTGAAACCACTTTAATGAATAAACTTCCTAGAGATGTGAGGCCAGGTTAAGAGGACTGACAATGGATGTTGAGGCCCCAGAGACTAGCAACAGAAGGAAGCCATTACCATCACTAGGGCTAGAAGAGTGAAGAGAGGTAAGGTGCTTATATATATTTTTTAATGTTCAGTTAGCCACTGTATAGTACACCATTAGTTTTGGATGTAGTGTTCCATGATTCATTAGTTATATATAACACCCAGTACTCATCACAACACATGCCCTCCTTAATACCCATCACCCCGGGGCACCGGGGTGGCTCAGTGGGTTAAATCTCTGCCTTTGGCTCAGGTCATGATCCCAGGATGCTGGGATCGAGCCCCACATCAGCCTCTCTGCTCAGCGGGGAGCCTCCTTTCCCTTCTCTCTCTGCCTGCCTCTCTGCCTACTTGTGATCTTTGTCTGTCAAATAAATAAAATCTTTTTTAAAATACCCATTACCCCATTACCCCCTCTGAAACCCTCAGTTTGTTTCTCAGGGTCCACAGTCTCGCATGGTTGGTCTTCCTCTCTGATTTCTCCCCCTTTAGATTTCCCTCCCTTCCCCTTAGGTCTTCTTTGCTATTCCTTATGTTCCACATATGGGTGAAGCCATAGGATAATTGTCTTTCTCTGCTTGACTTAGTTCACTTAGCATAATCCCCTCCAGTCCCATCCATGTTCATGCAAATGGTGGGTATTCATCCTTTCTGATGGCGGAGTAGTATTCCATTGCATATATGGGCCACATCTTCTTTATCTATTCATCTGTTGAAGAGCATTTTGGCTCCTTCCATAGTTTGACTACTGTGGACATTGCTGCTATGAACATTGGGGTGCGTGTGTCCCTTCTTTTCACTACATCTCTATCTTTAGGGTAAATACCTAGTAGTGCAATTTCTGGGACATAGGGTAGCTCTATTTTTAACTTTTTGAAGAACCTCCATACTGTTTTCTGGAGTGGCTATGCCAGCTTGCATTCCCACCAACAGTGTAAGAGGGTTTCCCTTTCTCCACATCGTTGCCAACATTTGTTGTTTCCCATTTTCTTAATTTTTGCCATTCTAACTGGTGTAAGGTGGTATGTCATTGTGGTTTTAATTTGTATTTCCCTCATGGCTAGTGATGTTGAGCATTTTTTCATGTGTCTGTTAGCCATTTGTATGTCTTCTTTGGAGAAGTGTCTGTTCATGTCTTCTGCCCATTTTCTGACTGGGTTATTTGTTTTTTGAGTGTTGAGTTTGAGAACTTCTTTATAGATCTTGGATACTAGCCCTTTATCTGTAATGTCATTTGCAAATATCTTCTCCTATTCCATGGGTTGCGTCTTTGTTTTTTTTTTTTTTTTTGACTGTTTCCTTTGCTGTGCAGAAGCTTTTGATCTTGATGAAGTCCTAAAAGTTTGTTTTTACTTTTGTTTCCTTTGCCTTTGGAGATGAGTCTTGAAAGAAACCTCTGTGGCCAATGTCAAAGAGGATACTGCCTATGTTCTCCTCTAGGATTTTGATAGATTCCTGCCTCACATTGAGCTCTCTCATCCATTTTGAGTTTATCTTTGTCTATGGTGTAAGAGAATGGTCCAGTTTCATTCTTCTCTATGTAGCTGTTCAGTTTGCCCAGCACCACTTATTGAAGAGACTGTCTTTTATCCATTGGATATTTTTTCCTGATTTGTCAAAGATTAGTTGACTGTAGAGTTGAGGGTCCATTTCTGGAGTCTCTATTTTGTTCCATTGGTCTATGTGTCTGTTTTTGTGCCAGTACCATGCTGTCTTGGTGATCACAGCTTTGTAATATAGCTTGAAATAAGGCAACATGATAACCCCAGCTTTGGTTTTCTTCTACAACATTCCCTTGGTGATTCAGGGTCCGTTCTTGTTCCATACAAATTTTAGGATTGTTTGTCCCAGCTCCCAAGAAACAAGAACCCAGAGTCAGATGGCTTCCCAGAGGAATTCTACCAAACACTTAAAGAAGAAATCATACCTATTCTACTATAGCTGTTCAAAAAAATAGAAATGGATGGAAAACTTCTAAACTTGTCCTATGAGACTAGCATTACCCTAATCCACAAACAGACAAAGACCCCATCAAAAAGCAGAATTGAAATGGAATATTACTCAGCCATCAGAAAGGATGAATACCCACCATTTGCATCAACATGGATGGAACTGGAGGGGATTATTATAAATGAGCTAAGTCAAGCAGAGAAAGACAATTATCCTATGGTTTCACTTATTTGTGGAACCTAAGGAATAGCATGGAAACATTAGGAGAAGGAAGGGAAAACAAAGCGGGGGGAGGGGATCAGAGAGGGAGATGAACCAGGAGATACTATGGGCCCTCGCAAACAAACTGAGGGTTTTAGAGGGGAGGGGCATGGGGACATGGGTGACCCTGGTGGTGGTTATTAAGGAGGGCACATATTGCATGGAGCACTGGGTGTTATATGCAAACAATGAATCATGGAATGCTATATCCAAAACTAATGATCTACTGTATGGTGACTAACATAATAAAAAATTATTTTAAAAAAAGGAGAATTACAGACCAATATCCCTGATGAACATGGATGCCTAAATACTCAACAAGATTTTAGCCAATAGAACCCATTAAAAGGATTATTCACCACTAGGAAGTGGTATTTATTCTGGGGAAGCAAGGTGGTTCAACATTTGCAAATCAATCAACGTGATAGACCATACCAATAAAAGAAATAACAAAAGCCATATAATTCTCTCAATTGATGCAGAAAAAACATTTGACAAAATACAACATCCATTCCTGATTGAAACTCTTCAGAGTATAGGGATCCTCAATATCGTAAAAACCATCCATGAAAAACTCACAGCGAATATCATTCTCAATTTTCTCTTAAGGTCTGGAACACCACAGGGATGCCCACTCTCACCACTATTGTTCAACATAGTACTAGAAGTCCTAGCCTCAGCAATCAGACAACAAAAAGAAATAAAAGGCATCCAAATTGGCAAAGAAGTCAAATTCTCTCTCTTCGTAGATGACAAGATACTTTATGTGGAAAACCCAAAAGAGTCCACCCCCAAATTACTAGAACTCATACAGCAATTCAGCAATGTGGGAGGATACAAAAATCGGTTGCTTTTCCATACACTAACAATATAACTGTACAAAGAAAAATTAAGGAATAGATTCCATTTACAATAGCAACAAAAAACCACAGGATACCTAGGAATAACCAAAGAGGTAAGGATCTGTACTCTAGAAACTACAGAACACATATGAAAAAAATTGAGGAAGACACAAAAAGATGGAAAAACATTCCATGCTTATGGATTGGAAGAATAAAGATTGTTAAAATGTCTATCCTTCCCAGAGCAATCTATACTTTAAATGCCATCCTTATTAAAATACCATTGGCTTTTTTAAGGTAAGGTTGCTTCTAGACAAAGTAACTTGCACAATGTCACACAGCAAAGAAATTATTAAGCTGGGATTTCATTGGAGGTAGATTGGCACTCAAGTTTACAAGATTTACTAACCTGAACTAGTTCTTTTGCTACTTTCTTATTTTATATTAATAGCATGATTCACTTAATAATCTAGGTAGAGATTTATTTTAATCACATACTTGCATATATAATCATACTGCTTCAGGAGATGGACCAAGTATTTTATGTTTAAAAAATTACTGATACTTCTAAAGGCTTGGGAGCCGAGAAGGACCTGTGAGGGAGAGGTCACCTAGCAGGAGCTGTCATTGTAAAGAAATGCAACTACTGCCAGAGGAGTGGTGCAGAGGAAGATGTTGGGGAGAAATACTACCCTTACCTTTCTCTTCTCCTGCCCTTCAGTGTCCTGTTGGTGCCTCCAGTGGGCTAAAACCCGTCTCCCTCCATCCACACGTGTGTCTCCATCCAATCAGAACACCATGGAGTCCAGAAAAATCAGTTCATAAGAAAATAAATGAAGAAGCAAGCATACAACAGCAGAAACAGACCTAAAAATACAGAGAACAGACTGATGGTTGCCAGGGATGGGGGGATGGGAGATGAGCAAAATGGGTGAAGGGGAGGGGAAGATACAGGCTTCCAGTTACAGAAGGAATAAGTCACAGGAAGAAAAGGGGCAGAGTAGAGAATATAGACAACGGTATTGTAATAGCGTTGCATGGTGACCGATAGTAGATGGCTTGCTGTGAACACAGCATTATGTACAGATGTGTCCAATCACTATGTTGTATCCCTGAAACTCATGTAACATGATGTGTGTCACCTATACTTCAATTAAAAAAAGAAAAAAAGTGGCATCAATAAAGGTAACTGCATGGGGTAAAAAACATCTGCCTTCCCTGCCCTCTGCTGCTCCCTCCCCTCTGTACTGAATCTTTCTGTAGATTTGTTGCTTTTGGGACAGAGACTGCAGTCCTTACTAGGGCCTGTGGTGTCCTACTAGGTCTAGTCCCAGCCTATTCCTTCAGTCTTTCCTGCATTCAGCTCCCTCCAGCATGACTGATTTTCTTTGCTTCCTGCCTAATTCTGAATCTTTGAAATGTTGCTCCTTACTCCTGGAATGTTATTCCTGCTTTTCCCTGTCTCTTAGTCAATGTTTCTTCATCCCTCAGATTTCATCTTAAAAGGCACTTCCACATGGAAGCCTTCACATAATTCCTAGATCCAGTTAGCTACCCAATTTTATACACTTTGCTTATCTCGTGTATATTTTCTTCATTGAATAGTCTCAGTTTAAAATTCTACTCTTATCCATTTGATGATTCGCTTGATTTCCATCTCTTCTACTACATAATAAGCACCATGAAGCAAGGAATTTGTCTGGTTTTGTTCACCATTGGATCGCAGGCCCTAACTCAGCACTTGCGAGCGATAGGCTTTCAAGAAATAGTCATAGTGTTGAAAGACGTATGTGTACACGTGAAACTAAATAACACTGTATGTTAACTCTACTGGAATTAACAATTTTTAAAAAGACACACTGTGTGGGGGCACCTGGGTGATTCAGTCCACTAAATGCCTGACTCTTGATCTCAGCTCAGGTCTATGATCTCAGGGTCATGAGTTCAAGTCCCATGTTAGGCTCCAGGCTGGGTGTGGAGACTACTTAAAAAAAAAAAAAGGAAAGAAAACCTACAAAAGACACAGTGTGCACCTCAACCGCAGTTCAGGATGTTAATACCAGATAAGATGCATGCATGAGAATGTGTGGGTTCTTGATCCATTGTGAATTTATTACTCGGTTCTCTGTGCAGAAAAACACACAACAAGATAGCCACAGTTTATATTGGCTCTTCATGTATCTTGCAAGTAAAGCAATCTTTTTTATTTGTATTTTCAGGTTATGTCCTTGAAATGTCTGAGCTAAAAATTGTTGCTGGCATTATTATGCATCACAGAAATTGTGTTTCTAAGAAATCAAAAATAAATGTCTCTGAAAACTATGTTTAAAAACCACCTTTTTACTATCTTGCATTTTTCTTCCCATAAAAGTCACATTTTCCTGGTCATGAAAAAGAATGCAGTTGCCAGGAAAAAAGTGTGAGTGTGAATGCATAATATTTAAAATTATTCAAAGTAAATGTTCTTTCAGAGAGGAAAATTGTTATATCAGGAGAAATGCTGTCTGCTTCCTAAGAGACCATTCTAAACAAATAATTATAAACCACATTTTTGACGTGGCCTATGAAGTTCTGGATGGCAGAATATTTTTGTAATTGGCTTAGCTGTGTTCGGGGAGACATGACTTCGGCCCTGTTGCCACATCCCTTATTAAGGCTGTTGTTACACAGGCAACAGGGAATATATGTGAGGGAAATACCTTATAATTTTGTTGAATTAATTTAGTCAGTGCCAGTTATTTTTAACATTCCAAGAAGCAAAGAGAAAGGCGTAACTCCTTCAGTATGCCTATTGGAATGGCGAGTAAGGTGGCGCATGCAAATGAGAGAATGTGCAGGAAGTGCCTAGCTTGGTGAGAATAAATACTATAATATCACACAGTAGACACTTTGTAAATATGAGTTCCCTTTCTATTTACTGAGGTACTCAAGTTGTCAGGGAAACACTGATTACAAAAGCTTCTGTATTTCTACAAATAACACCATAGGCACGTAGCCAGAGTGTAACCACAGGGCCATGGCCGGAGGGGACTTGTAGCCAAGTGTCTAAAGAAAACTCAGAGGTTAGACAGTTTCCAAGTGAAGTTTAGGAGAAGGTACTTCATTTGGACCTGGGAATGCCTGGCTTTAAAATTGTATCTTTCATTCATCACTGGTATCAAAGACTGAATTCCTAAATTGGCAGTAATTGCTCCTTAGGCAATGTCACTGCTTTTTGTTAAATATTTTAATTTATAGGAAAAAAGGAGATCATTTGTTAAATTAATAATTTTATTGGAAAAAAAGAACAGATCCTGAAATTGCTGACTTGAGATAACTAGAAAAGGCCATATAGATCTAGACCTTGGCTTTGAGATTCATGGGTTTATACTACTTTTACCAAAGGGCAAAGTTTGCTTTAAAAATATGGGAAGAAATTAAGGAAATACTGGGTTGTGCTCACTGTTTATGTAACTTCTATTTGGATTGATAAAGGTTGTAATTTCAATTTAACTATCACCTGATATCACTGAATGGGACTCCCCTCATATAGCATTATCAACAAAGCCCATCCTAAAAAAGATAAAAACAGAAACAAAACCAAAGCAAGCCCACATTTTCCAGTCCCAAGGGGATGAACACTTTGCCGGTGCAGGCTACGTTGAGGATGGACAGTAAATAGAAGCCTATAGTTAAAAAGCAAAGATGGGAATAAAAGCTATCAGCCAAGAAATGCTTTGTTTTCCCGCCACCAAATCTACCACTCTTTTCTATGTGTACCTATATATTTTGCCTCCTACTTCCCACTAAAATGGAAGGCACAACTCTGCAATGAATTAGTGCTACATGTTGAGTTCTGGCCATCAGAATGTGACCAATGGGATATGGACCAAGGCAGTTAGGAGTCTGTACATTCTCCACATGCCTTCTCTCTCCAACCTCGATGGCTATAAGTGGTAGATTTGAAGATGGCATTGTTACAAGTTGCCAGGAGCATAGATCCTGACTCACTGACTGGAGAGTAGTCTGATCCTGTCGTGTTACTATACATATTACTACAACATGAGTGACAAGCCTTTGTTGACTAAGGCCAGTGAGTACTCATTACCACAGCATAGGATTTACCATTCTAGCCTATTCTAATGAATATAGATGGCAATGGGTTTTGTCAGCTTTTCAATGATTTCATAAATTTTCAAGAACTATATGTTGCATGCTTGGCTGTGCTCTTCTGTATGTCAACTTTTCCTTAATTTTAGCTCTGCATTTTTTTCTATATTGATAATATCCTTTAAAAAAAGGTAATGGCATGGTGGGGTTATGGACATTGGGGAAGGTATGTGCTATGGTGAGTGCTGTGACGTGTGTAAACCTGGCGATTCACAGACCTGTACCTCTGGGGCTAATAATACATTATATGTTTATAAAAAAATAAAAAAAATTTTAAAAAGGTAATGGCATTGAAAACAATTTAATTTGTTATTTTTTTATTTTTTTAATTTCTTTTCAGTGTAACAGTATTCATTGTTTTTGCACTACACCCAGTGCTCCATGCAATACATGCCCTCCCTAATACCCACCACCAGGCTCCCCTAACCTCCCACCCCCTGACCCTTCAAAACCCCTCAGGTTGTTTTTCAGAGTCCATAGTCTCTCATGGTTCACCTCCCCTTCCAATTTCCCTCAACTCCCTTCTCTCCATCTCCCCATGTCTTCCGTGTTATTTGTTATGCTCCACAAATAAGTGAAACCGTATGATAATTGACTCTCTCTGCTTGACTTATTTCACTCAGCATAATCTCCTCCAGTCCCGTCCATGTTGCTACAAAAGTCAGGTATTCATCCTTTCTGATGGAGGCATAATACTCCATAGTGTATATGGATCACATCTTCCTTATCCATTCGTCCGTGGAAGGACATCTTGGTTCTTTCCACAGTTCGGCGACCGTGGCCATTGCTGCTATAAACATTGGGGTACAGATGGCCCTTCTTTTCACCACATCTGTATCTTTGGGGTAAATACCCAGTAGTGCAATTGCAGGGTCATAGGGAAGCTCTATTTTTAATTTCTTGAGGAATCTCCACACTGTTCTCCAGAGTGGCTGCACCAACTTGCATTCCCACCAGCAGTGTAAGAGGGTTCCCCTTTCTCCACATCCTCTCCAACACACGTAGTTTCCTGTCTTGCTAGTTTTGGCCATTCTAACTGGTGTGAGGTGGTATCCAGCATTTTCCAAAGTGTTTTTCAGGAAGCACTACTTTTGGGAGATATTAAATGTATACCTGAACAGAATTTCCAAGCCTTTATAATTTTGGAAAATATTACATTCTATAGATCTGTCTTGGAGACACTTGACATATATTATCATATTAAAGGCTCTGAGAAGAAATGCAAGAAAGAAGCCAAAGCTACTTTATCCCAGGTGTTTCTACATTTGTTGACCATTAATTTTTTTCCTGCAAACATTTCTTAGGAGTAGTTCCATTTGTGGGATGCCTAGCTGGCTCAGTTAATAGACCACGTGACTCTTGATCTCAGGGTTGTGAGTTCCAGCCCCAAACTGGGTGTAGAGATTATTTAAAAATAAAAAATCTCCCCTGGGGCTAATAATACATTATATGTTAATAAAAAATAAAAATTCAAAAAAATAACTCTTTTTAAAAAAGATTTATTTATTTTACTCTAAAGAGGGGGCAAGGGGCAGAGGAAGAGAGAGAATCTTAAGCAGATTCCCTGCTGAGTGCACAGCCCATCGTGGAGCTCAGACTCACAACCCTGAGATCATGAGTCCTGAAACCAAGAGTTGGATGCTCAACGGACTGAGCCACCCAGGAGACCCTTGAAAATAAAAAGTCTCAAAAAGAAATAGTTCCATTTGTTGAAAAGTAGTTATAGAGATAGCCTGAGGAAAAAAAGTCCTGTAATTTCACTTAGAAAGATAAATTCTCACCAAAAGAACATTGCATTGGTCAGAAGTCTACTAAAGAAACATAACTAATAGTTAAATGGGTGTATTAGTTTCCTAGGGTGGTTGTTTAGGTGACCAAAAAATGAATGACTTGAAAAAGCAAAAACAGTCTTTTCACACTTCTGGAAAGGCTAGAAGTTTGAATCCAAGGTGTCAGCAAGGCCATGCTCCCTCTAAATGCTATAGGGAAGAATCTTTCCTTAGCTCTTCTGGCTTCTGGGGATTGCTGACAATCCTTGATATTCCTTGGCTTTCTTCTCTTTGTCTCTTCTGTGTCTTCAGATCTCCCTCTCCTCACAGGGGCGCTGGTCATTGAGTTTAAGGCCCATCCTAATTCAATATGACCTCATCTTCATTTAATTACACCAGTAAAGACCCTAGTTCTGAAGAACTTGACATTCAGAGTATCTGGGATTGGAAAATAGGACCTCAACATATCATTTTGGGGACACAACTCAAGCTCCAATAGCAAGAAATATTTTTCATCTAAATATCTATAAATCAATCAAAAAATTGGCTTATGCAATTGTAGCATCTGGCTAGGCAAGTCAGAAATATATAGGGCAGGCCAGCAGGCTGGAAACTCTTGGGCAGGAGCTGAAACTATCATCCACAGGCAGAATTTCTTCTTCATGGAAACCCCAGTTTTACTCTGATAGCCTTTTAACTGATTGCATGAGGCCCCCACGCACTATCAAGGGTAATTCACTTTATTGCAAGTAAAGTGACTGTAGATGTTAAACACATCTATAAGATGCCTTCACAGCAACATTGAGCTTAGTGTTTGATTAAATAACTAGGTACTACAGCTTAGCCAAGTCGACACAGAAAACTAACCATCAAACATAAAATTGTCAGATCAGGAAACTTCTGATGTTCTAGCACATTCTAAAGCTCTTAGGCACATAAAAGCTTTCTTTTCTTCTTAATTAACAATTTTTTCTTGGGTTACCTTGATCAGCCATGAGGTAATCATTATGAGTCCTGTCTCTGAATGAAAGGGAGAATTGATGTGATTCAACTTAATTGTTCAGAACTAACTTAATTTTAAGAACTTAAACATAATGCCTATTTGGCTGTCTTGAAATCTTTACTTTGAAGTGATCTTGGAGAGTACCTAGGCTATTATTCTTACTTTCCTTTTATGAATGAAAACGGAGAGATCACAACTACCACCAAGGAAATAGAAACAATCATCAGAAGTTATTATCAACAGTTATATGTGAATAAGTTAAGCAACCTAGAGGAAATGGATACATTCCTGGAAAACTATAAACTCCCAAAATTGAACCAGGAAGAAATTACAACCTGAATAGACCGATATCTAGTAACGAGATTGAAGCAGTGATCAAAAACCTCCCAAAAAACAAGATCCCAGGACCTGACGGATTCCCCGGGGAATTCTACCAAACTTACAAAGAAGAAATAACACCTGTTCTCCTGAAGCTGTTTCAAAAAATTGAAGCAGAAGGAAAACTTCCAGACTCTTTTTATGAAGCCAGCATTACCCTGATCCCCAAACCAGGCAAAGACCACGACAAAAAGGAGAATTTCAGACCAATATCACTGATGAATATGGATGCTAAGATTCTCAACAAGATCCTAGCAAACAGGATCCAACAGCACATT
>PISX010016151.1:0-47165 GCA_004024625.1 Mellivora capensis
GCCCTCTGTGTGGTGCGCGCACCTGGGAAGGTCAGGGTCACGAACGCCTTGAACTCTTCCAGCGCCTCCTGCTGCCCGTCGCCCCGCACCTTGGCCTGCAGGGAGTAGCCGCTGCCGAACTTGCTCTTGAGGTGCTGGGGGCTGCCCAGGCACTTGAACTGACCCTGCACCATGATGGCCAGCCGGGTGCACAAGGCCTCGCATTCCTCCATGCTGGGGAGAGGGGCGGAGGCCTGACACGGGGCAGGGGATGCCGACGCCCGCCTTCCAGAGGCTCCCGCAGAGAGGCCGGTGTCCACGGCCAGATCGCACCGCTCATGATTGCCACGTTCAGAGAGGGGCCCGCATGGCGAGCCTGGGCACGTCCCTCACGGGCTCCGAACTGGCTGCTGACAGGTCTTCTGTGCCCCCGGCCCCACCCAGCCTGCCCTCGTCCCCGCTCTTCCACCGACCCCCGGAGACTCCGGCTCTACCTGTGGGAGGTGATGACGATGGCCTTGCCAGACTCGCGGGCCCGGGCCACGGTGTCCCAGAGCAGGCGCCGGGCCACGGGGTCCATGCCGGTGGATGGCTCGTCCAGGAAGATGACCGAAGGCTCTCCAAGGAGGGCGATGGCCGTGCTCAGCTTCCGCTTGTTGCCGCCGCTGGGAGCAGAGGGGAGCACAGAGGGCAAGGCTCGTAATTAGCACAGGCTTCCCGTGTCCCCGCATCAGACTGGGCTCCATGATTCCAGAGCATCCCGGGTGAACAGGAATGAGGAGAGCATGCCTGGAAAGCCCACCTTGTAGTTTTGGGGGGTCCAAGGAAAGCTGTGCTGAGGGGGTCACGTCCACACCCACACAGAGAACAGTAACACCGGCTGTCTGTGCTGACCAGAACCTGATGGACTTGACCTCCCCCTGGCCTGGCCGTGCCTCCCAGGGGCAGGACCTGGCACGCAGGCCCTCTCACCCTGCACCGCCCGGCTCATGCCGCTGAAGCCCCATCTGATCCTGGAACAGCCGGGGGGAGCTCTGGCCCCGGACCCGTTCGGCTGTCCCCAGCTTTGCGGGAGGGGAGACTCCAACTCTGCCCCGGGACACGGAGGTGCCCGCTGCTTGGGGCAGGGCCGAGCGCACCTGTACGTCCTGACCAGCTTGTCGGCGTGCGGCTCCAGGAGCAGGCCGCGGAGCGCGTTCTCCACACAGGCGGCGACGTGGCGCTCGGGGACGCCCCGGATACGGGCGTACATGACCAGCGTCTCCCGGCCTGTCATGTGGTCCAGCAGGGCGTCAAACTGGGGGCAGTAGCCGATCCGCTGCCGCACCTGAAGGCGGGGTACAGGGGTCGGGGGGGTTCCTCCAGGTTTCCCCCAGCAGATCGGTCTGGGGCGACCCATTGGTGGACAGGCCCCAGTGGTTTCTCCCCTTCCCTCAGCGAGGCCCTGAAACCCACACCCGGGGGGCCAGAGCACCCGTGTACCCTCTGCAGAGGTGGACCTGGCCGTGCCTCGCCGGGCTCACGAGCTGTGGCCAGGGTTCCTCACTGTGCAGCGGGCGCCACAATGCTCTCAACAGTGTGCTTTGTCACTGACATCACACCCAGCCTTGGTTCTCGGTGGAATGCCTGGTCCGAGCAGCCCAGGGCACACTCACGATTGGTCTGTGCACACGGACCGCACAGTGCTGTGAGCACCAAGGCCCTGGGGCCAGAGAAGTGGCTTCTCAGAGAGACACTGTGGCAAGGGTCCTTCTGGCCTGAGGTTCTTATCTTCCTGTCCTCTCTCTCTCCTCCCTGTTGCTTCGCTCTGGCCCCTGGCCACCGCCTCGTCCCCTGTCAGTGCATCTGTGAGCCAGAGACGATCCCTGTCCCTGCCTCCACGGTGCCCCCTCTTCCTGCCTCCCTGGCTGCACCCACCTTCCCTATTTCAGAGCTGATGCTGTAGCCCCCAACAAAGGCATCCCCAGATGTGATGGTCTCCTCTCCCGTCAGCATTTTGAAAGTCGTGGTTTTCCCAGCTCCGTTAAAACCCAGCAAGCCGAAACACTCTCCTTTCTGGACTGCGAGGGAGATCTTGTCCACGGCAAGCAGGGGCGCCCGCTGCTCGTATACCTGTAGGACACCAGGTGTTGGGGCCTGGAGGCAGCCCGGGGGGCGTGCCCGGGCCCCGTGTGAGGAGGCCCGCCTGACCTTGGACAGCTCTTTGATAACCAGCGGCGTGTCCAGCAAGGAGTCCATGCTGGGGGCCAGGACCCGGTTCCTTTCCTCTACCACGTCCTGGTCCTCAGGAGGTGCTGACGTCCGAGCTTCCGTCTAATTGTTCCGGAAAAAGACCGCAACGGCTGAGCTCCGGGTCAGGGAGTTCTTTTCCGTGGGACAAAGGGTGGGGGTCTCTGAGACCACGGGTGTGCTAGTTCGGGCTTTCACAAGGACGGCTGGGGGACTTAAGGGCTGACATGAGCACCCAGGAGACGCACACCAAGAAGCAAGGACGGTGCAGGACGCACCCAGATGGCCAAGAGCGTCGGCTGAGGGGCGGGAGTCTGCCCTACGTGGACAGAAGCTCCGTGTCGGAAGGGTCTTCACAGGTCAGAGTGGCTACCCCGCCCTGGGTTCCCGTGTCTGGCCAGCGCAGTCTCCTCCCCAGGCTTGCTTGTGCAATGGGACGGACATGAGACACATGAGGGTGGCCGGCCCGACAGCCTCTGCCCAGACGGAGCCTGTGGGGGCCCCCCCCAGGGGTCCGGGACTGGCGAGGCCAGCTGCTGGGAAGCACTGCGGCCTCCAGTGCCCAGGCCAGAGGTGGAGAGCAGAGGCCCCGGGACCACTCACCAGCGCCCGCCTCCTCCGGAAGGCACACAGGCAGGTCTTGAGCCTCCACAGCGTGTCGGTCTCGATGAGGAAGAGCAGGCTGAGGTAGGCAAATCCAGAAGCTGCCATGGAGGTCACAAACCTGCCGACCCCCGGGGCACTCCACGCATAGAAGTTCTGCTGGTACTGGATGTCTGTGTGGGTGAGAGGGTGAGCACCACGCCTCCTGTCCCCGTGCCTTCCCTCTGCCCCTGCCCCCCCACCCAGTGTACCCCTCTGGCCCCCCAGCCCATCCCCTGCCCCCTTCCTGCGCACCCCCTCCCGCCGCTCGCCCCTACTGCTCCGCATGCCCTCCTGCCTCGCCCCGTCCCCCTCCATCCTGCAACGCTTGTCCTGCGAACCATCCTCCTACCCCATGCCCCTACCCTGTGTCCCAGCCCGAGCCGCTACTCTGTAGGCCCACAGGTGCCTGCACACCGGCCCCAATGGCGGCTGTGAAGGCACAGGTTCCACTCGTCATCTGAGGCCGTGCCCTGTGCTTGTCACTACCTCCCAGAAGCCCCAAGAACTGCCTGTATCTGGGGGCAGTTTTACTTTGCAAGGCGTGCACGTGACAAGTGACCGAGTCAAGGCCTCACTTGCTCGCTCCCACACTCCTTTGCCGCTTGGGGGCTGCATGGAGACGTGAAGATGTGACCCTCCAACCCTACTCCCGTGGTCACAGGGGAGATAGCTGACCAATGCTGAAGACTGGTCCAGGCACGGGAAGGGTGTGTGGGGGGCCGAGAGGTGGCCCCCAGAATGACCTGACATGCCCCAAGCCCCAGAGCCCGTGAGCAGCCCCACTTCAGAAACGGTCTTTGCAGATGTAGTAAGTTCAGGGTCCCGAGGTAAGAGCCTGCAGTGAGGAAGGGCCCTGGACGCACCCCAGACGACCTTGCCAGAGAAAGGCAGAGGGGGTGCGAGACACGGAGATGCCCAGTGGGCGGGGGACACAGCAGGTCAGCGAGCCTGCGGGGAGGGGCAGCCGCGGGGACACGCACTGTATTTCCTGCAGTAGTGGGCCGCGACCTCGGAGGACGTGCAGTACCGCCTCGTCTCGAAGTTCTCATGGAAGCTGCTGACCGCCATCCCCAGACAGTGGTTGGGCAGTACCAGGAACACGTGGTCCAGGGTTCTGGAAAGCTCTTCTAGCTTGACCGCTGCACGGAGGGCACAGACCAGTAGGTGCTGGGGGTGACAGCCGGGACACCTCCAGGACGCCCCTCTGCCCCCAAACCATGAGGCGGACGCAGCGCGGGCCCAGCAGGGCTGTGTTTGGCAGAGGCACCTGGCCCAGTGCCCGCGCCAGGGCCACCCAGGACCAGAGCAGGGGGCTTTGCGTGCACAGGGTGTAGGGGGGTCTGAGGCTCCCACCTGGGATGCGCATGATGGTGACCACGAGGAAGGTGGCGATGCCCGACAGGATGTTGAATATGGTGAGCCTGGTGTAGGCCGCAGCCGGCCCCGAGAAGCAGAAGTTCATCAGGTACATGAGGGGGATGATGGCCCAGCCGTACAGCATGAGCAGCAGCAAGGCGTCCGCCATGTGGCCGTCGCGCGTGAACGCGTGCACATCAAAGGCTTTGAACACCACCTGCCATGGCACAGAGGCGGGTGGCTCAGAGGGCTTTCTGGCCTGGTGCTCCCCACCGACCTGCCCCCTTCGCCCCTCTGCACTTGGGGCCGTCTGGGCACGTGCCGTTCTGGATCCCCCCACCCCGCACCTGGGCTGGAGGCTAGCGGTGCAGAGACAAGGGGTGTCCCCAGCCATCCCCCCAGGACTGGGGCTGAGCTGCCGGTGTGCACCCCAGGCTGGCTGCAGTCAGTGCAGGGGCCCCAGGGCAAGCCCCCCGTGACAGCTGGGGAGGGGTCCCAGCACCTCGCAGCCCTCACCAGCAGCAGCAGACTGGGGACCAGGAAGGACAGGAGGTCCCACAGCAGCGCGGAGAGCCAGAAAGTGGCCACATGCACTCCGCTCACGAACTGGACGTGCTTGGCCTGCACAGCCCTCTCGCTGACCGCCAGGATGGAGAACGTGCTGGCCAGGAACGCCATGGCAAACAGCAGATTGAGGGCGATGTCGAATCCCTTCCGGCCCCTGCAGGGGGGTGGGGGGATAGGGCAGCTCAGGGACTGAGTGTAGCCAAGTCCACGCAGTAGAGGACACCCATCGGGTCCTTGGTCACCATCCAAGGCAGGCGGCGGAGTGGCCCCGCCGCTAATGGGGGTTAAGAGAGAATGCCTCAGCTGTGTGTTGGGGAGGGGTGGATCTCAGAGCAGGGAAAATCCCATCCCCCCAGGACAGCTCCTCTGGGCTTCTGGTCCAGGGATGGTAGTGACGCCCCTCCCCCGGCCCCAAGGTGCTTGTGCCACCACCCTCCCGCCTTTCCCTAATCCCCTGAGAATGCCCACGGGGCTTGCTCTGCCCTGGCCAGACACGGCCACTGCCCCCCACCCCATGCACCCCCTTCAGCGGCTCTTCTCCCGCATCGGGCGCATTCCACATGCTACAAAACTGCTAGCAACGCCTTCCAGAAACCAGCACAGATGGCGTAATTCTGCTGCCTGAAGATTTCCTGTCTGTTTCAAAAAATAGCACTTTGACATCTGGTTACTATTTGACCAAAAAGAGAGAATTACAGATAAATGCTACAACACCGATGGACCTTGGAAGTGAAAAAAGCCAGTCACAAAAGGCCTCTCATCATACGATTCTATCAGCAGGAGATGTCCCGAGCAGGTGTGTCCCCGAGACAGAGACAGCATGGAGGCCGCTTGGAGAAGGGGACAGAGGAGTGGCCAGTGGCGGCTGGGTCCCGGGACCCCCGCGAGAGTAAAATGACACCGTGGGCCAAGACCCAGCATCCGTCCACAGATCAAGAAACCAGGGTCAGACTGCAGGGCAGTGTTTTCTGGCCACAACAAAGGAGAACATCCCACCACGTGTGACAACATGTGTGGCCCTTGAGGGCGTGGAGCAAAATTAAGTACGTTAGACAGAGAAAGAGAATACTGTGTGATCTCTCTCACGTCTGGAATCTCCGAAAACCAGCATGGAGGTCCCAGACCCAGAGACCAGAGGTGGGGGATGGGGGGGGGCAAGGCAGGTGAGGAGTCGACACATCCAGTTTTCCCATCACAAAATGAGCACGTCCTGGGGGGTCACGTACAGCGTGGTGACTGCGGTTAAGGTCACCGATCGTGGGTTGAGTGCTGGAAGCTGCTCAGAGAGATGACCTCCTCATCACAGAGAAGACTCTGGTACTACATGGGACTGGGGTGTTCACTAGACGCCGGGCGGTGAAGGTTTACCCCGCACCCGGAACGAACGTGACCTTGTATGTCAGCTACAGCAAGCCTGCCGATGGCCCGTGCTCCGAACATGCTAGCGACTGTTCAGCTGTATGTCACACTGGAACACGAAACAAAGGTTCCCACTGCCCCGTCCACCACACTGAGCTGCCCCTTGTCCACGTCCCCACCCTCCCAGGTCTGAGGGCCCTGCAGGCCTGTCTCCCTGGGGCCGCATCAGAGCGGAGGCCCCTCCCTGGAGCGGCGTGGCTCCTGACCCCGCACTGTGCTCGTCTGCTCCTGGAGGGGCAGACAATGGCCACCACATCTCTGCTTTCGGGGTAGAGACAGGAGGTTGTTGAGGGGGAGGCCCTCGTAGGACCCAGAGCACCGTCCGACACGGGGCAGGGGTTGGAGATGAAATTGCCACCCCATTCAGGAACTGCCCTGCAATGGGGTGATGGTTCTGAAATTAACTGATTTTCCTGGGCTTCCTCTGGATGGTCCCAGAGTCTGGGGGGCTCTGTAAGCAGTGAGGGGAGGGTCCCCCACGCATCACGGTGGGATGAGGCCTGAGAACAGAGGCACCATGGGGTTTCCTGACTCATGGCCGCCTCAGGCAGGGACACCTGACCTCGATGTGTTCTGCATCCTGGTCGTGTGCTGGGACCCCTGGGGACAGCAGTCAGCAGGAAGTGGGTACGTATCCGGGAAGAGGGCGCGGCCGCCCTCCAGATCCCCAGGAGGCCCCCCTCGGACACCTCATTGGATGTAGGACAGGGTCCCACCAGCTCATCTATTGCCCGAGGAAAGGGTGAGTATGGAAGGCTAAGAAAGATATGGGGCAAGGGTTCCCTGGCCAGAACCCAGAAGCTTCCCGAAGCCAGACACTGTGCTCTATCCACCTGCATGCCCCTTGGTGGCCCCACCAGTGCCCTGGGGGCTTGGGCCCGGTGGAGGTCATGATGGATGATGGTCAGGTGAGGAGCTGGGCTGAGGGACAGGGCAGCGCACGTACTCGTTGAACTGGTCCTTGGCGGCCTGCAGGGCGTTCCGGGGCTGGGGGTAGTTGGAGACCACGATGGAGGCCCGGGGGCCACACAGCTGCTTGAACAGAAGGTTGTCCACGACGGCCAGCGCGGTGGCGGGGGAATGGTAGGCCTGGTTGTTGAACAGGGCAGTGACCACTGTGCGCTCGCCCCCGTCTCTGAAGGACACCGCCCCCAGGCACCGCTCGTTGAAGCCGCCTCCCTCCACCGAGGCCCTGAAAATCAGGAACTCCTGCAGGTCACCTGGGGGCAACGAAAGCGTCAGCGCGGAGGACAGCGCCCAGGGCCCGTGCCCGAGGTGTCCACTCGGAGGGGCTCTGAAGGCCGCAGGAAGCTGAGAAGCACAGGCCGCCTCTTCCTCACATGGTCGGAGTCCGTGGGAGAGGCAGGGCCGGAGGCTGCAGGGCTCGGGTGAGTGGGGACCCTGTGGCCACAGGAGGCCACAGGGATGGTTCTCTTCCCCCTGTCCCGGGCTAGGAGACGCCAAAGGGAGCAGCAGCGGGCCAGGCCCACGCGGCAGGAGGCCAGGCTCTCAAAGGCAGAGCTGTCTCGGGTGATGGGCCCTGGCCTGGCAGGGAGGGGCTGCCCTCAGGGGCTGCGATCAGATAGGACCCCTGCCTGTTTTCCTGGTGTTCTAGGTTTTACAGAATGAAAAAGTACCCCTGCGTAATCAGCAAAGAAAAAAAAAGATGGTTTTTAAAAAGAGTGGCCTGGGGCATCTGGGTGGCTCAGTGGGTTAAGCCTCTCCCTTTGGCTCAGGTGGTGATCTCAGGGTCCTGGGATCGAGCCCCCCATCAGGCTCTCTGCTCAGTGGGGAGCCTGCTTCCTCCTCTCTCTCTGCCTGCCTCTCTGGCTACCTGTGATCTCTGTCAAATAAATAAATAAATAAAATCTTAAAAAAAAAAAGAGTTACAAAGGCTTCCCAGGCTGGCTGCAGCCGCCGTCACGCGAGGAAGATGTCCTTAGATGTGGTGTGACGAGTGCACACGGCGAGGTGGTCAGACCCGCACGCTTGACGAGGGATGCACACTTTGGCGTTCCAGAAGGACTCAGGCCAGGGCACCCGAGGCTATGTCCTGAGTGCCCCAGAGCCCTTGTGTGCCATGAGAGCCCCCAGCCCCTGGGGCCTGGCTGGATGGCAGCCAGCGACCTAGGCTGGGGTGCACAGAGGTGACAAGACCCTGCGTGGTCTGGGCAGGGGTGAGCGGTGCCGATGGTGGGCGGGGCTGCACAGGGATGGCCTATGCCGGGGCTTTCAGCCTTCCTCAGACAAGAACCGACTCCCGCCAAGACCCGCTGACCAGCCAGTGCGCCGGCCAGGATGTGGGAGGGGAGCGGTGACCTGAGTCAGCCTTCCCACACGACCCATTGTCCCCGAGCCCAAGGCCCGCTCCCACCCCGGGCCAGTGTCCGGCTGCCACCACTGGGGACAGTGGTTTGGGCCTGATGGGATGGAAGAGAGCGCAGTGTCCCCTCAGCGCACATGGGGACCCGCCAGGCAAACAGGCCACGGAGGTTCCGCACGTCACCTCCAGTGGCCCCGAAACAGACAACCGGGTACGTGGCCAGCCGGGCAAACCTGAGCCCCCGACACTGGCGGCCTGTGCCCGCCTCCGACCCCGGCCGACAGTCTGCTCCCCCAGGGCCAAGGTCTGGAGTTGTCTGTGGTTGTCGTGATGGAGGGGGGAGGGGGAAGCTTCCGAACATCCCCCTTGTGTGGGGACGACTCGCGCAGTGCCTGGGCTGAGAAGCCAGGCTCAGACGGCTGGGCCCGCGCCCCGTGGCTGCCACTTACCCAGCACCTCCCGCGGCTCCTGGCCCGCAGCCTGCAGCACGTCCTTCAGACGCTCTGCCAGCTGCTGATCCAGCCGGGAGGCCCCCGGGACCGCAAAGGGCACGACGGTGCGGCCGTAGGCACCCAGGGTCAGCTCTAGCTTGGGGTCGTCAAAGGTCTCAGAGGAGTAGTTGACGGCCAGGAGGGCCAGGGTGACGCACGTCAGCGGGACCAGGACCTGGGCCACCACCATCTTCCACTCGCGCAGGCTGTACGCGGCCTTCTTCAGGAACATGGCCCAGAACTGCTGGCAGTGGAGGGCGAGCTGCGGCAGAGGAGAAGGCCTGCCACGGCTGCTACGCAGGCCCAGCCTGGGACCCCCGTGCAGTAGCAGCCGTGGGCCCTGTCCAAACGCGAGCCTGGGGCTCCGGGCTGACATACGTGTCCCAAGGCCCCAGGGCTGCTCGCAAAGCTCCTTCAGTGACGTGACACGGCCGCGGAGGCAGTCACACCGCCATGGAGGCCCGGCGGGCGCTGGGCACAGGGGGACCAGCTGTGGTCCCACAGAGGAGCCGAGGCCTCTGCCCTTGCCCAGACCCTGGTGAGAGGACCCAGGCTGCGCTCACAAGGGAGCAGAGGGCTGCCCTTCGCTGTATGTACAGCCGCATGACAGCTGTACCCCTGGGCCCAGGCCCCCCGTGCTCCATCTGTGAAAGGGCCGACGCTGCCCTCTGCCTCCCCAGTGAGCACGAGGCCCACGGAGCACCACGAGCGTCACGTGGTACCTCCGCTCATTGGTGAGCGGCCCAGTGACAAAAGGAAACAACAGCTGCCGGTTCAAACACTCCGGGTTTTCCTCCTCCCTGGCATGACCGTGTGACCCGCAGTCTGACCACTTCCCAGTGAGTTGTGCTTCCTTCCGCAAGCCCTCGCCTGCCCCCGTGGACAGCTAACACGTGGGGCTCAGGGGTCCCCCAGCCTCCGGCGCTCACCCCAGTGTTGAGCTTGGCAGTGGTGCACTCGTCCTCGATCAGGGAGCCTACGCCATTGGTCGGGTCCATGGCCCCGCACAGGTGGCTGTCCACGGCCCAGTCACTCGCCCGCCTCTCGTGCTGGTACTGCAGGGCAGGGAGCTGGATGGCCTGGATGTCCATGCTGCTGTCCACCAGCTTGCCGACCCTGTGCCGAGACACGAGAGGCCTAGTCCCCACTCGGCTGTCCCCGCGGGAGGAGGAGGAACACGC
Organism: Mellivora capensis; assembly: GCA_004024625.1. Taxonomy (NCBI): domain Eukaryota; kingdom Metazoa; phylum Chordata; class Mammalia; order Carnivora; family Mustelidae; genus Mellivora; species Mellivora capensis. The sequence goes on from PISX010016151.1 coordinate 10,191, forward strand.
CATTGGCTGTCCTGGCTGGAGTTTCATTCCCGCACTTGCTTATCAACAGATGCCCCAGACACCGGGCACTGCAGCCGCGCAGAGTCTGGCAGAGACAGACAACCAGACAAGGGCCCTGCCCTGCCCACAAGGACCCCACCTCCCTGGGAGAAGGGCCAGAGCCAGCACTTACAGCCAGGGCCAGGCGTGGGGGGGGGGGCGCAGGCAGTAAGGCCGACAGGCCCCTGGGTGCTGGGACACAGGCCGGCCCGGGCCACCCCGGTGCCCAAGAGTGATCTCAGCTGTGCACACTCGCCGCCCTGCTGCCTGCTCTAGGGTCTGCCCGGGATCCTCAAAGACAGACACGTGCCTCACATTTTCTTTTGTCCATCTGGTTCTTAGCGCTCTGTCTGCCAAATACGCCCTGAAGACAAGCCTGGCAGACACGTATGTCATCCCCGCCCGCGGTTCTGGGCGTCCAGCTGTCCAGCCCCACCTTCATCCTGGACAGACACCTGCTCCGGGAAGGGGCCCCGGGGATGCTGCACACTCCCCGTGAGGAAGGGCCGGAAGTTTCCAGGGCCTGAGCTCGGGGCCCTCTGCTGGGTGAGTGCCGCGGGGAACGCGGGGCCCTGCCTGCAGCCAGCTGTCCGGCCGCCCGTGGCGGGGTGTCGGGTGTGACGTTAAGCAGGCGCGGGCGCCTGTCCGTTGCAAGCGTGTCTACTGACCGGAGGAAGACCTCTTCCATGGTGGTGACGGAGGCCCCGAAGCTGGCGATCCCCAGCTCCTTCCGCTGCTTCTCCAGCTTCGAGAACAGACTTTCAAACCTGGGAACGAGACCCGGAGTGAAGGACCACATCTCAGTGCCTTCCGAGGCAGTTTGTTTCTCTGTACCGGGGGAACAAAGGGACCTCCGTCCCTGAAAAGGCACTGCAAAAACCCTGCGGGCTTGGTGTCCTCCCTTTCTGTCCCCATGGGACCTTCTACGCAGAGTACCTGGGCCTGTGGGGGCGTTCCGTAGTACCCGCCCACACGATATCACAAAACCACACAAAACACAAAACCCAAAACACTGCGGGGTAGCGCTTTGTAGGGAAAACAATCACGGGGCGAAGGTACGGCCCATTACACACCAAGTTTCTGCGTGGCAAACGGAGCCCACAGAACTAGCCAGCGACCAACTGCAAAAAACTACAGCAAAAAATGGCGGATGTTAACATGTGGAACACCGATGGGTAAACGAGCAGGGGGTAAAACATACACCGTCCAGAGAAAGCAGCTCCTGGAGGCAACGCGCCGTGGCCAGACCCCGCCGCCTGCTAGTGGGAGCAGAAAAGCCCGGCTTCGCCCGCCGGGTACCCAGGTGTTTAGGAAAACCGTGCTGGACGCTGCAGCTGTGGGGTAGCACAGACCCCTCTCACCCCGCCGACGGGGACGTCAAACACACCTCCTTTCTAGGAGGGAACGGGGTACAACTTACCCCACCGTTGGGACTCTAACCTAAGCGGGAGTCACTGGAGGTTCAGAGACCTTTCTAGAAAAAGGTTCACTAGCACGTTTTCTGGGGGAAAACCATGAGCACAGAGACACAGCGCAGACACTGAAGAAGTCGTGGCGTAACCGGGTCAGGGAACCCCTGTGAATTTATTAAAGCCCCACCCATCAACTGGGCTTGTGGCAAGATTAAAAGAACTTTCCAGATTTACACCTACATTTTCTTAACGTGAGTCGGGAATTTGGTTGTTACCCTCCCACACCAGGGCTCTGCAGGACGCCAAGCCTGACACCAGGAAGATACACAAATACAGGCCCCACAGGAACTTGGAGCGGCTGCCGTGCACGCCCGACCGGGGGCTGGGGGCACACACACTCTCCCTCTGGGTACAGGACGGTCCGTTCGCTCTGTGCTGTCACAGGTCCCTGCTGGCTGAGCCCGACAGGGACAGTGGTAGGGGGACTCTAAGCCTGGAGCCCCCTCCTCCGGCCCGTGTAGGCCCGAGCGCGCACCTGTGCGTGCTCTCCTTGGGGAGCACGAAGGACAGCTCTGCGCCAGCTCTGCTCTCCAGTGTGGCAGTGGGGATGTGTTGCTGCACCAGCCGGGAGATGGCCTCGGGGTCGCAGTGGGGCTCCTTCACCAGCGTCATGTGGTAGCCTGCGCCTGAACACCGGGAAGGTTGTCTCCCCGGACCTGCGCTCCCGACGAGGAGCCCACGGGGCAGGGGCCAGAGAGTGGGCGGAGGGCACCTCGGAGCCTCTGGGTGCCCACTGTCCTGAGGGCCTGGCCTCCCCACCCCCTGCTGGGCAGAGATGCCAGAGGACTTGGGGTGGGGGTTGCTGTACAGCAAGGACACGAGGCCCAAGTGGGACTAGACTCCAGGCTCCAAGTCTCGGAGGCTGTGACAGGAGCTTTCCCTGAGACCTGTGCTCCCTGCTTTCTCCACCAGGGAGCTGGGACCATGGCCTTCATCTCCAGCCTCCCTCCAACCTCCCTCCAATCTGAGGGGAATGCGGCAGGGTGTCTGAGGAAGGAAGCTCGGCTTCTGTCTGCGCTCTCTCCCGTGGGCGGGACCCAGGTGGACCAGCCACACTAGACCGTGTCGGACTGCCCTCGAGCGAGGAAGCCACGCTCACGTGGCAAACCACGCACTAGCCACCGGCCCTGGACATGCCACGGGCGCTGGCCTGAGAGCCTCTATGCTACCGAGCGTGGCCTCTCCAAGGGCACCGCTGGTCTCTGTGGCCTTGGCGGGCACTCAGCTGCTCTCCTTCCCTGTTCACAGATGGACATCGTCCTAACCAGCTCGAGACTGTCTGCACCTCGCTCCCCGCTCCTGTCTCAGGGGCCCTCCGGGGAAGCAAACTGTCCCCGGGCCGGGGCCCATGGGGAAGGGAGGCAGGCTGGCCTGCCTGCCCACGCCGCTCACCATACTTCCGCTTGAGGAACAGCGAGGACCCGCAGCACTGCAGCTCCCCCTTGGCCATGATGGCCACGCGGTCCCCCAGCAGGTCAGCCTCATCCATAAAGTGCGTGGTCAGCAGCACGGTGCGGTCACTCTTGTGCTGCTGCAGGAGGTCCCAGATGGCCCTCCTGGAGATGGCGTCCATGCCGGAGGTGGGCTCGTCCAGCATCAGCACCTGTGGGCAGAGCGGCGGCCGCTGGGGGTGGGGGCAGACCCGGGTCACGGGCCGGGGCTGGCTGTGCAGGAGGCCCCGTGAGGAAGATGTGGCCGTCCCCACACTGGCCGGGCCACTCTGCCGGCGTCCGGGGGCCGTAGCCGACCGAGCCGCGTGGGGGCTGGAGCCCGAGGCCCCAAGTGGCCGTCCACGTGCACGGCCTCCCGCCTACCTTGGAGCCCGCTATGAGGGCGATCCCGATGGAGAGCTTGCGCCTCATGCCCCCGCTCAGGAACCGGCTCAGGGAGTCCTGCTTGTCCTCCAGGCCGAGCACGTGCAGCATCCGCTGGACTTCCTCGGGGCACTTCCGACGGGACAAGCCCTTCAGCTGCAAAAGCGGAGACGGAGAGGTCTGGCAGGAGCTCCTACAGTGGGGCGGGGGGGTGGGGCTGGCCCATCCAGTCCGCAGGGAGCCTGGCCTCGGTGTCGTCCCCTTTCCTCCACGAGCGGTATCCGGTAGCCCCACGTCCCTCCCTGCCCCCACTGCTGGTCCGCGAAGGCTTCTCAGAATGGGTTCTGCTGGCTGGGGGCTGGGGCTCACGTCCTGGGGCACGATCACGCAGGCCATGGAGCTGGCAGGCGCCCCGAGCGTGCTCAGCCGCCAGCTCACCTGTGCGTAGAAGCGCAGGTGTTCTGCGACCGTGAGGTTGTCAAACAGCACATCGTGCTGTGGGCATAGGCCCAGGCTCTTGCGGATCTGGACCATGTCCTGTGAAATCTCGTACCCGTTGATATACGCCCGTCCGCTGGTCGGGGGAAAGAGACCTAAGGGAAAGCAGAAGACCCAGAGGTGTGAGCTCAGTGTGGACACCTACTGGTCGGCACTAGTGTGCCCCGGGTCGCATTCACTCGGCTTCGCTCCATTCTCCCCAAGCAGCCTGGTCACGAGGTCACCTGTGAGCCTGCTCCCACCTCGGTGAGTGCGCGGGCCTATGGCGGGGCTGCTGGGGCAGAGGCCGCGGCCCCTCACCTGTGAGCATGGAGAGGGTGGTGGTCTTCCCCGCGCCGTTGTGGCCCAAGAGCACCGTGATCTGCCCCTCATACAGGTTCAAGTTCAAGTCTCTGACGGCCACCTTGCCCTTGCTCCCCACTCTGAACACCTGCAGCAAAGGCAGAGGGAGCCCTGGACTGCAGGCCCCGCCCCCAGCTGCCCTCAGGAATGCCCCCGGCTTGCCCACTGGAGGGTCTCAGGGCAGAGGCGGGAAATTGCGGGCAGGGTCTGACCGGAGGCCATGCTGCTCCCGGCCGCTCTCGACATCCCCTGACCCGGGCAGGTCCCCAGAGTCTATCCCCGTGCAATGAGCACAGCTAGCGTTTGCTGACTCAAGCCTGAGTCCCCCAGGGCCTGGGGATGGAGCCTGGAGAGTGGCTGGGGCCCGGAGAGCTGGTTAGAGGGCAGCCACGGGGGTCATGGGGACATGGCCTGGGGAATGGTCACCGGCTTGGAGAGAGCCCTGGACAAGGTGGCAGGCGTCACGCCCTGTGGCATGAGGTCCCCGTCCCTGCCCAGCCCACAGGGGGTGGCACCTTGGTCACATGCTTGATCTTGATCCCAGCCACCAGGTCCTCTGGCTCAGCCTCAAAGTACTCGGTTCTGAGCACCTTCTCTGGGTCATCATCTTCCTCTTCTTTTCCCAAAACCGTCCGTGGGCGCCCGCACCAGTACGAGGGCTAGGACGGAAATCAGACCTGCGATGAGCAGCCGATCCTGGATGGCTCACTTTGTGTGTGATGAAAGCCAAACCTTCACCGACACGCTGAATACACACAGCTCGCGGTCCTCTGTACAGCACGTGGCCAAGGCCACAAAGCGGCCCCGGGAGCACAGGGCTTCTCCTTCCTCTACCCTGGGGAGGCTCGGAGCCCCTTTCCTGACCTGCCGTCTGGGCACACGGTCCCTGGCAGCCTTCCCCAGAGTACAGACAACGTAATCCAGAAAAATAAAACTCACAATGCATATAGATAAAAATCTAAAAGCATATGTAAAAACAGATCCATACGTTTATAGTTAAGATAGCTAGATCAGGTTAAAGGAAAAAGATAAGTTCCCGACATCTTTACAGCATGATCCCTTTCTATAGACACAAGCGTATGTGTCTGTAGCGGTACGCACGTGTGCAGAAAAACAATCCAAATAGGGTCCGCCCGGTTCATCTCTGGTGATGGGATTGTGCGGGGATCGTTTTTACTTTGTGGGCAGAAAAGCCAGGGGCATGTTTGTCTAAGAGGAGGCCGGTGTGGGGCGTGCTGGTCCCGTGACAGCAGCATGAGCCCTTCTCGCACACCCTGGAGTGCAGTACTCCTCTAGGCTCGGGGCGGGCCTCAGGGCCTTTGGGGACACATGGCTCACTGACCGCACGTGGGACGGGGTCGCGTGCCAGGGACTGGAGGGGCCCGGAGCATGTGCGGAGGGCACCCCTCCCCCCCCGGAGGTGGCCAGTGTGCAGAACTCACCATGACGAAGAAGTACCAGGGCTGGGGCACTCCAAACTCCCCTGGGAGCACAGCCTCCACATACCAGGTCACCAGGCCGTAGAGGACAGAGTCCAGCAGCAGCATGCCCAGCACTTGCCCGAAGGAGAAGTTGTCGTCCACGTTGACGGGACTCAGGAGGTCTCGCCACTGGACGCCCACGCCTGGAAGACACAGCATGACCCACGTGCTCACCCACGCGTGTGCACGTACACTGTACATGAATGCACACGCACAGATACAGGGATACGTGTGCACGATTCGGGGAAGTCCCACGTGAATAGTGTATGTTCAGCACAACTCTTTCCAAAAATCACAAGCACTTGAGACACAAGTAAAGCTCGACTTCCGGTCCCCACAGGTCTCGTCTTCCTTTGTGTTTGGAACACCATAGCCCAAACGGGGCCTGCAGCCTCCACGTGGCCGGCTACCCTCTGTCGGCTCCAAGGAGCTGTGCTCTGGTCTTGGTCACTTTCAAGCGACCAGAAGTTTGCCTGTTTTCAAGTTTTGCCTTGGTCTTGAAGACCAAGAGCTGCCCTACAGTTGGTGAACAGCTTTTAAGAAAGTGTTTGAACCCCCGAAGTCTCAGTGCATTGAAAAAGTCTACATTTAACCCACACCGCTAAACACAGAGGCACAGATGGTTAAAGGCCAAAGTGTGAGAAGACACCGCCACAGGAGAAAACAACTCTAATGAAAGATGAGGGCACACAGAGGATCCGCGACCTCCCTCCTCCCACAGACCCATGCTAGGAAACCACAAGAGCCAGGGCTATGAGACACGAGACCATGAGACGACGCAGCCCGAGACAGAAGCCGGGCAGCACAGGGTCCAGCGCCCGCAGACGCGCAGGTCTGTCCCCCCACACGGGAGAGGCCAGCACAATGTCATGGCCACACAGAAGCTCACACTCACCCTCCTGCCTCTTCTCGGCGGCGAAAGCCCCCTCTGTCCCTCCGAGGTCGACCCCAGAGCACCCCCCAGCAGGTGGGCTTCCCCATGGAGGCGTTTCTACCCTCCAGAGCAGTAGGCTTGACCCCACCCTTGGAACCCAAGCAGGCGGCCCATGTACCAGCGGTGTGTTTTATTCGACCCCTGTGATATTTAATGAAATCAGGAAATTTCATGAAAATCACAAAAACAGCGCTGGGCTGTGACTCCCACTCACTGCTGTGCCAGCACCTGACCCAGCGCAGGGGGCGGGTCAGCACCCGCAGACTCTGAGGCCAGGGCCTCGCTGTGCTGAACACCCCAGGTGCAGGCAGTGGCTCACTGACTGAGGCACCGAGTAGGGTCCCCCACGGGACACAGGTGCTCACGTCTGCTGTCCCCCAGCCACAGCTGCTCCCGGGCAGGAGCTCAAGGCCAGTGGTGGCCACCGCCACCCTGGGCACGTCAATGCCCTGTCCTCTGAGTGTCCGGGTCTGGGCCGCCTCCCCTGGGGCTCCTGCCACGCCTCCCATCTGCACGGGCAGGAGCCTCCCCACCGCAGAGCGCCTGCGTCCCCTGCCGTCCCCTGCCCCGCTCTGTGAGCTGTCCCGCCGGACCCGCGTGCTGGAGACGGCGCTGAGCACGCTCCCTCGTGGCTGTCGGCGAGGGCCGCTCACCAGAAGGAAGAGACTCACCTTTCGCTTCAAATTTCCCTATGAGCTGGGCTCCCATCGCCATGGCAACGTTGGACAGGAGACAGGAGAGCAGCTTTTGGCTGAGAGTCATCCAGTTGTATCGGGGAGCAACGAAGAAGTACGGGATGTAGGTGAAGAAGTAGAGGAAGCCCCCTATGGCGGCTGCCATGTTGGCTAGGGACGGAGAGAAGACGAGTGTGCTGAGTGCAGGGGAGTGCCCGGCATCGGCCATTGCTCAGGGACTCGAGCCCAGGGCTGGCAGACCCCAGGCCTCTCCTCTTGTCAGGCGCAGGCTCTGCAGGGACCCTGACCTCACCTGGGGCCGCATGCCCTCCCCACCCAGGCGACCCCCATGCGGATGTCCCCAGCCCTCTCCTGCAGACTTCGCTCTGACAACACACATTGGACACAGCCCAGCCCAGCCCTGGCCTGCTTCTCACTCATCCGTTCCACAGACAGGTCCTGTGGCCGGCACCAGGGCGTCTGTCACAACCACACACACGAGCCCCTCCCCTCCTGGAGCTTGCAAGCCACCAGGGACACAGAGGGTAACAGAGCAGAACGGAGTGTGCCGGGTAGGGACAGTCCCGGGCAGAGTAACAAGGCACAGACAGGGGCCAGGCGTCCCCCTGGGCTGGGGCTGTGACAGTAGCCAGCAGGCCAAGGACAGCCTGACAGGAAGGTGATGTGTGGGAAAGGCGTGATGGGTGAGTCGGGGAGAACGGCCTGGCCGTGGTCCGCGCTGGCAGCCCTCAGCTGCTCTGGGCTTACGACCCCTCTACGGCCTTAAGAAGTGATTGAGGCCATCAGAGAACGTGTACTCGCGTGGGTCACGCACACACACACACACACGTACCAGTTCTTACCGTACAGCGACCCAGTACTAAGAAAATGTACGGATTTTGCAGAACAACAAAACCACTATGAGTTAACATAAGTATTTTCATGAAAGTCAACTATATCTCCGGCAATTTAGCGAGGAGAGTGGCATCGAGCTCCGTGTCTACGAGCCTCTGCAGCGTCTGGTTTAAGGGATTATGGCTGCTCTGCGGTTGCCCTGTTGTGGTGTGCTGTTTGGGGCCTCACACGGGTCCGCAGCTGGACAAGGGACAGGCACGTTGACAGGTTCCTCAGACACTCGCGGGTCTTCCCCCCCTCCCATACAGAGTCACTCAAGCACCGCGCCCCAGGCGGTCTCTTAAAGGCCGGGTGCCGCGGGGACCCAGGGACCCAGGAACCTCTCACACTCTGCCACGTGCAAATCTGCCGGTCCGCTTTGCGCTTCGAAGGGGTTCCTCCTTGGACATGATCTCGTCATGTGCTGTGTCGGTCGTGTGGAACATACCTTGTTGACTCTGCAGACCCTCCCAGCGTGGACACGATTTATCGTACACACGGAAATGTCACGTTGGCTGATACGAGCTCCAGTCTCCTAAGAGGCTAAGTACTGGGTTGCCGTCAAGCTCACGGTGTTAGGCTCGAGTACGTAAAATCCCGTTTTTTGCTTGAAAGCTAGGATTTCACAATTGACATCAGATACTGTCAGGCACTCTTAAGAGACAGCTCACGTTTGAGAAACACGCCTGCCCGACACTCAGATATGAGTAGTTATAGTCCAAGGCTCGTTCTTTTGAGCAAATGCTGTCCCAGGAGGGAAGTGGCTAGTTTGACGGCTCGGCCACGGCTCACAAGCTCTTCCTCAAGACAGTCATCACCCTCGAGCACGCAACCAAGCAAGTTACGCGAACCCCCCGTTTCATCCCACGGAACGTTTGAAAAGTATGCTTAAGAGTCAAGGCTTAACAAAATTAATAAATTTTTGCTGCTCATCAGGGACATTTCTGAGTGAGGTCGACACTTGCTTGTTGTCGGCTTGCTGGAGTGCGTGCGGGGATGGCTCCCAGGGCAGCGTGGGGCCTTGACTGGTGCTCAGAGCCCACAGTCTTACCTGCCTTTGCTTCTGGGCCAGTCTGCACACACATCAATGTGGTAGAAAAGGCAAACAACATCTGGGTATTCTTAGAAAAGCAGTTTGTACTTTGCGAACTCCCCCTAAGGACCTTGCAGATCCCCAGGAGTTTGCGGACTGCACTGTGGAAACCTCTGACCTGGCAGAGGAGAGGGCGCTAGAAGGGGGTATGGCCAGCCTAGAGCAAGGGGGCTGGGCAGGGCCACAGGCGAAGGCTGTACGGTTCCCTCCGTTCCTTCCGAGTGAGACCAATGGTCAGGGGAAGGATTGAGCGGAAGAGTGCCAGGCTCTGGGGGCTCACACTACTGACTGTGCCCGGAGCTGAAGCGTGGCAAGGGCAGACACTGGGAGATAGGTGGAAGCCACCACCGTGAACCGAGCCAGTGACAGTGGCTGGGTGGGGCAGTGGAGGTGGTGGGGACATGAGCTGCAGGTCTGATCCCACATGGTGTAGAACGTGAGAGAGAGGAGGATGTCAGGGATGATCCCAAGGTGTTCTGGCGAGAGTGGCAGGAAAGACAGGGTGCTCCCAGCAGAAACAGGGGACGGGCTTCTGGGGAAAAGGTCAGGAAGTTGTGGTGGGCACAGCTGGGTGTGTGCACGCCGATCACCTCAGGGAAGTTGTGTGTGAGTGTGAGTGTCAGGAAAGAAGCCTCAGCTGGGGCTTGCAATCTGGGGATGGGCCACATGTCCAGAGTCCTCCAAGGAGAGGCATGTGACAGGAAACACAGGACTGCAGGATCAGGGAGTCGTGGATGTAGGAACATGTGAAGAGCTTCCACCGAAAAAAGGGGGATGTTTTCCCCAAAAAATGGATGAGGAAACAAGAGTAAGTGGATGCGTACAAGAATCAGCTAAATACTCGACAAAAGAGAAATACGGCCTGAGAAAGGATGGCTCGGTAGATTCTAGAACATTCTAGAACATACCCGGTCAACGAGACAACCAGGGGGCTGGAAGACAGCCGTGAGGAAGTCACACGGACTCAGCACGGAGACTCCTGTGAGTATGAAAGAGAGGCTGGGAGACATGAAGGACAGACACCGCCTAACGCCCACCAGGACGGCTGCTATCCAAGCTCGGCCCCAAACCAGGACGTGAGGAGCGCGGCCAGGGAGCAGAGCCGCCGGGCGCTCCGGGCGGGAACGTAAAGTGGAAACAGCCCGGCAGCTCCTCAGACAATCAGCGCAGGGCCAGTACGTGACCCGGCCACGCCACACCAGACCGGAGGGTCTCAGGTCGAGCCGGCACGCTCGCGCTCACAGCAGCGTGACTCCAGGCGCTGAGCTGTGCACGCGCGTGTGTGTGGAGAGGTGGGAGGACGAGCACAAGCGCCCCATCCACACAGCAGGAGGAACCCCGCTACTGCGGGGATGAACCCTGAGGACAGCAGGCTCAGCGAGAGGAGCCAGCCACGAAGGGACGCGCACTGTGGGAGTCCACTCGTGCTAGCTACTTAGCATGGCCACAGCCACAGAGACAGAAGGTGGACGGTGGGTGCCAGGGCAGCGGAGAGATGGCGAGTCGGTGTTTAGGGGGACACGGCTTCCGTCTGGGAAGACAGAAGAGTTCTGGGGTGGGGGTGGGGATGGTCACACCACCCTGTGGGCATGCTTGCTGACACTCAACTGTGCGCTCAAGGACGCCAGCGGTGGCCCACTGCTCTGTGCGTGCTGCCGCCACAGAGAAAGAAAGACGCCGCAGGACAGAGCCAGAGGCTCCCGCTGAGTCTGGAAGAAGACAGCGTGGACGTGGGGGAACAGAGTCTGGTGGACGTGGGAGCGAAATCGTGCGGAACTGAAACAAGACCTGAACCCACAGACACCGCTGGTAGAAGAGGGAAAAGCACACCTCCACTGGGGTGGGGGGCGCACCTGTGGCCATAGTGTCCAAGAGCCGCGACACACGCCCACCCGCAGGGACACGCCCACCGCGGGGACACGCCCACCTGCAGAGACACGCCCACCTGCGGACAGGCGCCCACCTGCAGAGACACGCCCACCGCGGGGACACGCCCACCCAAGACGGCTTCGCAGGGGCTCCGCAATATGCAGGTGGGAGAGCAAGGCTCGGACGGCTTTGGATACACACAGACCAGGAGGAACAGCTCCCCGAGCTTCGAGAGAACGACTCAGGCCTGCGCCGCCCCGCGGGCCGAGTCAGAGCACCACCCCCTCCAGCCCGCCAGAAGGAACCCGCCAGGTTTCCTGGGCTGGGGGTCCCTGGGGCGCCCCGGTCTTGGGGGCGGGCCGGCTCACCTTTGCTGAAGAATGTGCTGACCATGAAGCTGAAGGAGATGGAGGAGGTGGCAAAGCACAGCAGGAAGACCAGCACCAGTGATGGGTCGCTGCGGGTGAGCACCGCCACGCCCTTCTTTACCTGGGTGGCCCGGGAGGTGGGGACAAGACAGGGACACCTTAAAGGTCGCCGGCCTCCAACAAAACGGGCGAGGGTGGGAGAAGGGCTGATACACCCTGAAAGCCCTGAGCCAAGGCTGGGGTTGCCCAGGGTGCTGTGGCGCCTCTGGCTCTCCCGTCCACGCGACCACCACATTCTCCACGAGGCCACACTCACCTGGACACAGAAGAGGAGCGTCACGAAGGAGACGGCCACGAGGAGGAAGAGGAAGAACAGGAGGAACCAGGCGCTCCAGTGCAGCCAGCTGCTGAGCCCCATCATGCGCATGTACTCCTGGGGAGAGGGCCACAGTGGGGACAGGGCCACACAGACGCGCCTGCCGCTGTGGTCTGGAGCCTGCATCTGTGCGCATGCCCAGTGTCACCCGTGGGCCAGGAGGGAACGACAGCGGGACAGCCTGGGACACAGGCTCAGCACACGCCAGGCAGAAGATGCGGTCCGCCTGTGCCCTCATCCCTTGCCCTCGTCCTCTGTCTCCCTGGTCTTAGGCGTTGCCCCCTGGGCCGCCCTTCCGGCTCCCAGCAGGATGAGCCCACCTCGCCCCTCACCCAGCACGCTCCTGCCCTCCACTTAGATTCAACCATCACTGACCATCTGCCACGTTGGTTTTACCCACGAATCTGTGGGCATAAATGTTTGCTTCTGAGCCATCTCACATCTGTTGCCAACTGCATCAATGTCACCACCGCGCTGCCGTCGCCCACGCAGACGGCACCCCGTCCCCTCTCCCGGCCCCCTGCTTGCAGCAGCTTGCAAGCCCCCGTGATCACAGATGTGGCGCCTCCGAGAACATCCTGAGTGTGGCTGCTGCCAAAGGAAGAACTTCAAATGAAATCTGGGTCCTTTCGGCAGCACCGCGACATGACTTTACAGGTGACGCTATTGCACAGCTGTGCTTGGTTGAGGCAAGGACCCCTTAACCCCCATCCCCCTGGGCCTGGTGGTGTAGATCCATGGCGTGCTCGCCCCGTGCAGTGCGAACGGGCCTTCTGTGTGGCCGCCCCCTGAAGCGTTCGGCCTCTGGGGTGGCTGTGTTCCGCAGAAACTGGATGAGTAGGCATATAACTTAGTGATTTATACTGGCCGCAGCCAAAACATTCACGAGCCACCGGAATTAGTTCAACGCTGTCTCCTGCTTGACCCAGCACATCGGAGCCATGGTCGTTTCAGCGTGTCAGGCCCTAGCGCGCGGCACACAACACGGCTGCTTCAGCAGGGTTTGAAGGACATGGGTGCACCGGGCTTGAGTTCCCAGAGGCCCCGGGATCGCCGGCGCCACGGTGGGCGTTCACTCCGCAGCTGGCTGCACGAGTGGCTCGGTGCCTGGGCCACGGCCTGCCCCCCACGCCCCCGCCCCCCTGCACCCAACCGCCCGGATGGTGGGAAGCTGCGCGGGGCACGGCTACCTTGAGCTTCCTCTCCTTCTCCTGCACGACGGCCCGGATGATGGTGAGCGAGGTGTAGGTAAAGCTGAGCATGAGCAGCAGGGGCAGCTGGTACTGGACGGCCACCAGGAAGGGGTCCGAGATGAAAGGCGGGTAGGGGAACCTCTTCACGATCACGGTGAGCTTCTCGAACAGCTGGCGCGCGGAGGCATTGGCGTGGTACTGCATGATGGCCCGGTCCACTGCGTGCTGCACGGCCAGGAAGCCCTCGCGGATGTACCCTGAGCGCGGGCCAGGGGAAAAGCCACGTCATGGGTGTGGCTCGCTCACACGGCCGCGTGCCCTGAGCTGTACCGGGTCTCTGTGGTGCTCGGGGCCACGGAGCGACACCACCTAGCGCCCCCCGGGCACCCCCGTCTTCTGGCTTGTAGGGGCCATCCTCATCTCCGACTCACGGCCTCTTCCCGCACCCCTAAGGCAAGCCAGGCAGCATCTGTCTGGCCCTCTCTTCTGCCTCCCTTGTCCACTTTGGAAGACCTCGGTGATGACGTCGAGCCCCCCAGGATACTCAATGGCAACCCACTATCCCGAGGCCCGCTGAGTAGCAGCCTTACTTCCATCCCCCCGCGCTAGCGCCTTGAAGGGAGGCAGGCATCACAGTCCAAAGGCCAGTACTCAGAGCTGTGAGCTGCTGGCCCTTTCTGATGCCCCTGCCACGTGCCCTGTAACAAAACTCTGCCAGTGAGACGGGCCTGGGAGGAGTTACAGTCTGGGGGCGAGGGATCCCAGTCCAGAGCGCAGCCTGCCGCAGGGAGCCTGAGGAAGGAGCTGGCACAGCCTTAGGCGAGCAGAGGACAGATGGGCACACGGGCACAGACACCCTCGTTCATAAAATACAGGGACCTTTAGGATACGCAACACCTCTAGCACAGAAAGGCCAGCAGGCTGTGTCCCAGCCCCAGAAGAGAGAAGCAGTACGGCCCCCCCCTCGACATAGGGGCGACCACGGCTCCCTCGGGTTCCAGACGTTTACGGCCGCAACAGCTGTGGGTCCATGCCAAGCATGTGCTGTGTGCCTGGCCCACGTCCCTGCCACGACTCAGGCCCTCCGTGTGTGCTTCAAACTGGTGTGGACTAACGAGTCCTCCACATAAACAGATCTGGACCCTGGTCATCGGCTGGAACGTTTTCCTTAGGCTCCTACTTGGTTTTCCTTTTTAGGCAAATTTCAAATTTGTACCTAGTGAAAAGGTCCTCACAAACAGGCGGTGGTCTCTCCTGCTGCTGGCCCCAGGCACCGGCCACAGTCTCTAAACACTGGCCGCCTCCTCCCTTCCTCCTGCCCGCCAGCCCGGCCGCCTGGCGCTTCGTTTCAGGACATTCCTGGTTCTTTCCACCAAAACGCGAACACACTCTACTTCCTGCAGACGGTGGGATCCTGTGTTCTCTGTAATACCCTGCTGCCGCCTGGGACCCACGGAGGGGGCCCAGCTACTCCCTGCTCACCCCTAGCTCCGTCCCAGGAGGGCAGCCGGGCTTCGGAGGAGACGCACACGCCGCTGCCTGCCCAGGCCTCATGGGACAGACCAACACGCTCACTGGGGGCACAGCTAGCCAGGAGCCAGCTTCTGCCAGCGCCCCGCTCACGCAGTCAGACCCCAGACCATTGCTCCAGGACCACGGAGCCCCCAAGGCCCGTACAAGTGCACACAGCCAAGGCCAGGGAGGGAAGGGAAGCGTGAGGCTGACCCCACAGATGTGACGCCAACTGCAGGCTCTCCGAGACTGAGACGCGGGTTTCCTTCGGGACCACTCGTCCTTGGGAGGCGGGAGAGTGCCTCTGCGGACCTGGGAGTGTGTTAACCCGTCAGAGCCAGCTTTCCCTTGACATGGAAGAACACCAGACAGCCCTAAAGAGATACTTCTGCAGGAAGAGCAAGGTGGGGCTTCCCCGTGACCGTCCCCCGTCAGCAGCCCGGGCCGGAGGCACGGCCGCGGCTTCTCACCAGGTTCTCCGCCGTCGGGGGCCGCCGGCTCCCTCGGTCCCGGGTTTGGGAAAAGCGGGAAGAGTGAAGTGGTGTGCCACCCCTCCGTCTCTTTCAGGAAAGAGGAGCCTGCTTCGGTCCACATGTAGTTCCTTCGTGTGTAGCTGAACCGTAAGTGGTACTTCACCTGCAGGAACAAAGAGAAAACCGCCTGCTCTGACAGAGAAGCAAACATCGTGTCCAACAACACACAGGTTAGGGGCTCGTCACCGTGACCTCCCCACCCCCGCAACCCCCCCCCCGAGGTCCACGGGGTCCCGGAGCATCACACCGACAGCCCTGCCCTGGGCGGGGACAGGGAGCCCCATGGTGTGTCCCCGGGGTGTTCTCGCCAGCCCCATCTTGCCGTCCACCTCCAAGAACTCTGTGCCCGAGGTGTCCCTGATCACCAGGGGAGGGTCCCCAGAATAATGCCAGAGGAGCTGCGTCATTTCCTGGTCTTGATGGCATTAGGCAGGAATACTTCTTGTGTATGAAATCACTGAAATTCTACTGCTGGAGGCCACTCCCTTTCCCTCTGCCCACCTGACAGCGCACAGGGGACGCGCGGGAGGACTACGGGGTCTGCAGTGGGCGGCTGGCTGCCTTCTCCTGGCTTTCCCAGCGGCTTGGGCCCGCCGGGCTAGAGCAGCAGCAGGGCGCCCCGGGCAGGGACCCAGCTGGCGATATGGGCCCCTGCAGACGGGCCGAGGGGATGGGGGGGCTCTGTGGGGGGTCCTCACCGCCAGTGGCAGGGGCTCCGCGCTGTGGTTGAAGGTGTGCTCGAACACCACGGCGGCCAGCACGTTGGAGGAGTGGTTGTCGTACCTGATGTAGTCCTCAAAGTCCTTCTCGGAGGGAAAGCCGCGAGCTGTGGGGGAGCCGAGAGTTGCCCAAGCGCCTGTTCTACTTGGAAATCTGGCCATTTCACATCATTTTCAGTAAAATACGGCAAATGTCCAGGTTTCTCTAAGGCTTTGTACCCTTGTCTTCAGAATGCAGGAGGCTTTCGTGGGGGGTGGGGCAGAGAGACTGGCTGCTGAGGGGACTGGGAGGCACCCCGCCATCAGGAGGGCGGGGTTTCTGGGGAGAGCTGGAGGCAGGGCTGGTCCACACCCTGCAGGGTAGCCTCCCTGCACGGGGTGGCCTCTGTCTTGGGCCACATGGGGTGCCTTGAAGATGCGAGCGGACACTAATATCGTACGTCACATGGTTTCTCTATCACCAGACCCCAGAGCATGTAAAGGGCTTTCCTGTCATCGCTCCGTGAGGGCGGAGAACCTCCCCTGAGCCTTTGCCACATGGCATTCAACAGGCCACAGGTGGCCTATGCCAAAGAAGAGGTGGGAAAAGCATGAAACAAAGAGTAAGGCCAGGGGACAGACAGCTGTGTGTCCCAGACATGTCCCTCAACGTGCTTCCCAATGCCTTTTTCTAGAACCATCCCCCCAAAAGCACATCCCAGGAAAGGTTCTGGGATGACCCGTGGAATTCCAGAGCTGACCCCACCATGAACCGGGGCAACTCCAGAGCCCGTGATGCTCCAGTGGTCGCCCACATGGCTCCTCTTGGCCCTCACAAGTCTGGTCCCATTTTATAAAGAGTGGCCTGGCAGGGGCGCCTGGGTGGCTCAGTGGGTTAAGCCTCTGCCTTAGGCTTGGATCATGATCTCAGGGTCCTGGGACTGAGCCCCGCGTCGGGATCTCTGCTCCGTGGGGAGCCTGCTTCCCCCTCTCTCTCTGCCTGCCTCTCTGCCTACTTGTGATCTCTGTCAAATAAATAAACAAAATCTTAAAAGAAAAAAAAAAAAAAAGAGTGGCCCGCCAACAAAGGCAGATGCTGAGTCTGGCCTCGGCGCTCACCCGGGTTCGTTCCCCCACAGCCGGACAGGATGGGACCCCGAGCATACGTCACCTCTCATGTTGATGACCAGCGCCCTCCGCACCATCTCTGTGATGGTCTTGACGGCATCGCTCTGGGACGGGATATAGGCGAGCTCCCAGGCATCGCCCGGTGGGGGGAAGCTGAAGAACAGGGGCAGCTCCCGGATGGACTGGCCGGGGTAGACGGTGGCATTGGGCACGTTTTCCGACTGGATCTTCAAGCGGAGCCAGATCAGGATCCCAGAGAACAGCAAGGGCAGGAAGAGCTCCAGGACAGTTACCAGGACCTTGCGCTTCTGGAAGAGGAAGGGGAGGCTCCGGCTGGGGGAGCGCGAGGCCCGTGGGGCCCTGGGCCCGCCCTTGGGACGCCCTTCCTGGGACCCGGCCACACCAGGGCATGCACCTACCTGCCCTCGGGACACCCCTCCTGGGGGCCGGGCACACCGGGGCCCGTGCCTACCTGCACTGTGTAGTTCTTCCAGAGCAGGAGCCCTAGCTGCCGGAGCACGGCCATCTTCGGGCTGCCCGGGAGGCAGCTGCAGTCCACCTGGGGGCCGGGGTGGGAGACCCCCTCAGACACAAGGCCTCCCCCAATGTCCCCACCTCCTGGCTGCCACCAGAGAAAGACACCAGCTCGGCTCCGTCCGCTCACAGAGAAAGTGTGCTGCTAGGCAGTGGCTCGCCTCCTCCCCAGACACACCCTCAGTGGCAGGCTCTAGGGGCCACATGCTGCTGGCGGGGCACTCGTGCTGCTGTAAACCCACGCAGGCATCCCCTGTGGTCCGGATGAATGTGCTTCCTCCCTGTGCATCGCCCCTCCCCACCAACTGGCCACCCGGGCCACGGCCACGGCCAGAGCTGGCGAAAGCAGACTTGGCTGGCAAAGAGCTGTGGGGCGGGGAGGAAAGGACCAGGAGGGGGCCCTTGCCAGCCGGGATGACCCACGGACAGGACGTGGTAGGCAGACACATGGGTGGAACGATGGCCCTTGCTCTCCTGCCATGAACCCTCAGGACCAGTTTTTCCTGCTTTAACCATGAGGGCTGGTATGTGGCCTCCACGTGACAGCGGTCGTTTTCCTCAAGAGGAAATCTGCCCCATGTCAAGTAGAGGTCTTGTGTTTAAACCTGGCAGAGACGCAGAGACGCAGAGCCCCGCATGCGTGAGACACTCACCTGCTGCAGAAAGAGGTGGTCTGGATGAGTTCAGGAAGACCCCACGGCGCCCAGGACACGGCAGCACCGTCTGCCCGAGGCTGCGGGCATGAAGGCTGGGGGCAGACAGGGCTGCGTCCACCCAGGGTGGGCACGTGGCGGAGGTGGCGGGCCCCTCTCCTGAGAGCTGCTGGTTCCCGACCACACCGAGGCGAGGGCGCGGGGGGAGTAGAGAGAATCCCCTGGTGCTCACGGTCCTGCAAGGGGGGAGAAGCCTGTGTGATGCACATGGGAAGGTCTGAGGTCAGCAGCCCCACACCGCCCGCCAGGCAGGTCAAGGGAGCGTGACCCTTAGTGAACGCCGGCACGCCGACCGCATGGCCGGGAGAACCTGCCTTGAGTGAGAGCTCTTCGATTTTTTCCCCAAAGACCAACTTTATATTTGGCCCCAATCGGTTGCAAGTCATTTCCACTGAAGCTCTTTTTTTTTTTTTTTAAAGATTTATTTATTTATTTGACAGACAGAGATCACAAGTAGGCAGAGAGGCAGAAAGAGAGAGAGGGGAAGCAGGCTCCCTGCTGAGCAGAGAGCCCGACGCAGGACTCGATCCCAGGACCCTGAGATCATGACCTGAACCGAAGGCAGAGGCTTAACCCACTGAGCCACCCAGGCACCCCTGCTGAATCTCTTTTTAAAATTAAACTCTTGCTTTTTTAGAAAAGATGTGGCTGTCCCTGTCGGATGACAGTTGCTCAGAATTCACGTTAAAGGGTACTCAGTGAATACTCGTAGAGAACATAACTGTTATTTACAAATTAACCTAAAATATGCTTGTAATTAACCACGTAGTTAAAATGTGAAGAGGTTAAAGCTAGAGGAGTATGAAACGTTATTAAGTAGCCACTTAATAATTGTTTCAAATTCTTCCAAGATTCACAAGGTGCATAAAGTGTCATAAAATCAACTGTGGACAGTTCATAAACACATATATATATATAATAAAAGGGTACAAAGAAATAAGACCCATGAGGACCTGTGGTTTTTAAAAGGTTTCTAGAAGTGGTTCAGGGCAAGAGGGGAAGGCAGTGCCTCCCGCTGGGCCCGCCATCCCCACGACGTGCCCTGGCCTGGCTGGGGTGAACCTTCTTCCTCTCGTGAGAGGGATATAAAGAGGTCACAGCTCAAATAAGACCACTGGTCAGACTTCCGGCAAAGTCTGGCCAGGAAAGGACACATCCCTGTGCTTACTCCTGTCTCTCTGGCCCGAGGAGTGAGGAGGACAGAAAGATAGACCAACCGTGTTCCCAGAGTCCCTACGAGGCCAAGCAGCACCCATGCACTGACCTGAGTCCCGGGAGAGGCTCCTGGCTGTGGTCTCGCTCTGGGGCTATGGCAGGACTGGCCGGAAGGAGGCGGCTCTGTGACCAGGGCCCTGGGGTGGGGCCTGTGGGCCTCTTGAGGGCAGCGGGGTGACGGATGCCTCACGGGACATCAGGAGGGGCCCCGGACTCGCTGGCATGACTCTCTCAGCACCTCTGGGCAAAGGGAGGGCACTAGAACACAATTTGGAAAACAAACAAAAAAAACCCCTTTTACCAAGTTAGAAAGTGAACAGATCACAAGTGTGTTACTTGAAACAGAGCAGATCCGACAACAAAGAAATACGGAGGCAGGGAAACAGAATGTAGGGGATGGGTCTTTGTTCCCACCTGATACGTGGAAATATAAGGAGCTTTCCCGTTAGACAGGCTCACCCAGCCCTGGCTTCTGCCATCACCACTCTCTTAAGCACGAAGAAAGGATGAGGAAGGACCCAGCCCCGGTCACACAGCAAGAAAACTGCGAGCCAGGACACGTTTCTAGCCCTGTGTCATCCGAAAAGTAGTAAACCTTTATAAAATTGTATGTGTTACTCCCACCGTGTCACGTTAGACATGAACAAGAGAAACCCTTCCCTGAGCCCCGCCACCTGCGGGGGTACTCCTCGGCCTCCTTCCAGCACCCGGCCGGCTGCCTCGTGCGTGCAGGCTGCGGCCCAAGTCCCACCGCACGCCTTACCCACATCTGTTCTGAGCAGAAAGGAATTTAAAGGCGATTCCCAGAATTACAGAATCTGGACAGCTTTGTGGTTATGAAAGCAAATGTACAACGAGGACAGGAAGTTGAAAGTTCCTTAAAACACTTGACATTGAGGTCCAGGGGCTGCAGAAGAGGGGATGACCGCCAGGCAGAGCCAGCCCCGCGCCTCCCACTCCAAGGCAAACACTCCTGCCCCACAGGAGCGTCTGAGGACTTCCCCTCCAGGACTCACTTCACTCCTCTGGGCCCAGAGCCAGGAAGGGAAGGGAAAGCTTCCCCCCTCCCCCACTCCTAAAAGGCTTGTTTGCTCACGGTTAAAATATTAAACATTACACAAAGCGTGGAGTGTTTCGGTGTTTGCTTTTTAAGGGAACGACTGAACTGGTCCAGAGTGAGGGCGTCCTGTGGCCTGTGGCCTGCTGGTTTCGGGGAGCTCTTGTGGTGACACACAGGATTCCTCCGATGAGGGCTTTTCCAGTAACTTCCATGAATTCAAGAGGTACGGGTCGTGCCAGTGGGAAGCACCCGCGGCCGCCGGGGTGCAAGCCTGGAGCCCGGACACCTCCACTTCCCCACCGGTGCTTTTTTCATTCCTAGCCTGAACCTGTCGTCCACTGTCCACGTGCCCATGCAAACAGGCTTTTGTTTCAGCATACGAGGACCAGAGGAGCGTTAATGTTTCTAGAGAAGTCGCCCCCAAGGAGGCCTCGAGGCCAGCGAGCGGACACGGACAGGGCCCGGGGCAGGGGACGCACCCTGTTAGGTGACAAGTTCCCACACATCCCGAGCTCAGTGCATCTCCTTCCAGGGACGCCTGAGTCTGTCCGGGCCTGGAGGATGGCATGGGGTCTCCACGACCCCACGGTCCCGCATGAGGGGTCTCCACGAAGCCAGGCCTCCACACATCACGCGGGGGCAGACAAGCCCAGCTCTGCCCTCTTTCCACGGGCGTGGAATAGAGACAGGGCCTCACGGATGGCGCTGGCCAGGCCTTGGCGCTTTTCCTGAGGGTCGAGGTTGGTGAGGACCCCGTTCAGCTGGGAAAAGCATTTCCTTATCGACCCAGGGAGTCCACAACAGCGAGTGGTAGTAAAGGTCCACGTGTGTCCACTCCAGATAGGTACTTAACGCTGGTGGGTAGAATCTGCGGTCTTCTATGACACGCAAGACAGAAAGGCATTGATTCCTCCCGCAGACACCTGCCCGGTGCTTGCTGTGCGAGAGGTGCTGACGGTGTGGAACTGGAAATCGTAACATGCCCAAGCCAAGGTGCTCACAGCCCGCGAACACGTCCGTGTACTGTGAGTGCTGTAGCCGGAGCCAGAGGAGGCAGCGTGAGGTTCTGGAGAGGACAGAAGTCCTGTGTGTGTGTGTGTGTGTGTGTGTGTGCGCGCGCGCGCGCATGTTCGACATGGGGGAGGTGCTGGGAAGGCTCCGGGGAGTGGGCGACACAGGAGACCAGTGTCCTGGTGGCTGGGAGGGGGCGGTGGAGAGCGTGTGCGGGGAACAGCTGGTGGTTCCGAGCACCTGCTCAGGGAGCAGCGGGGAATGAGCCAGAAAGGGAAGCCGACCAAGGCCTTGGATGCTGTGCCAAGAAGGGGGGGGGGGCTCCACACGGGCAGTAATGCTGCTCTCCAGGTGGTTTTTTGGGGTTTGACTGTTTTCCCAGCACATGATCTCTTCTTTCGGGGGAGGGAGTTTGGGGGGTGCAAAGGAAACGTGAAAATGTCTATTTCGGTGGATTCTGCACAGGCAAAGTCTAAATACCAGTCCGCACTGTACAGCACAGGCTGAGAGCAGCAGGCGCGTTTTCAGAGCGTGGTGCCCACCAGCGAAGCCCACCCCTGGCCTCCAAGCGGGCTGCGCGACACCATCTGCTGGAGGAGAGGAATGGTGAGAAACGGCACTCAGAAGTATTTTTCTCCAGAAATGAGGGGGAAGTTGGCTTTACTGATACTCAGTAAGGAGGGACCCTGGCATGCCTGCAGGCCTGTTGGCGGTCACGCACCCTGGCTGGGACGGCGGCCCTCGCACGCTGGTTTAGTTTAAGCCCCGCACACCTGCTGGACTTCATGGGACGCAGGATATCGTGTTCAGGTGGAATGAAAACACACAACATCATGGCTGAAGCGTTATGATACTTCGTAGGGATTTGGGAAGTGACTGTGAACACCCTTGGTGACAGGAAGGGTCACCGGTCATCTTGGGACTTGGAACTTAGGACGGAAATATGTATTTTCTTTCAACGAATGTTCCAAATCTGGAGGTCTTTTTCCTTTCTCTCCACGACGACGGACTGCTGCTGTGTGTCCACTAGCTCATTTCTTTTAAGCCAAAACACTCAAATCTGTCCCTTCAAGAAAAGGTGGCAATGAGGGAGAGTTGCAGCTTTTCAAAATACCCTGGGCTAGGAATAGAGCATTTATGAAAAGGGGTGTGTGGAGCCCAGGGGCAGCGCCATCGACATGCACACGCACACTCACAAGAGCATCCCAAGGCCAGATGCTCCACCTGCCCCAGCAGCCCCTGAACGCTTAGCACCCCCCACCCCCCGCCCGAGCAGCGAGAGCCCTTGCGGGACTGGCGAGTGGGATTGAGTGAAAGCTAAGTCCTGGGCTCACAGCACAGTCTGTGTGGCTTCACGAGGGTCATGGGGTCTACCGGCGACACTGCCAGAACCCGGAACTGAAATAAACAGAACCCGGAACCAGACCTTCAGACAAGGACTCAGGGTTCACCGGGACTTTGTAAAAGGGGTTCAGGCTTGCTCACATGGCTTTCTTAGAAAAACAGCATATGGGATGGGGTGCCCGGTTGGCGCCGTCACTGGGGTGTGTGACTCTTGCCCCTGGGGACGTGGAGTTTGAGCCCATGATGGACATACAGACTACTTAAAAAAGTTAAAACAGCCTGTGTTTTAATGACTGACCTGGTGGCAGTAATGCGCTGGACAAAGTGACCGTGTTCACTTCGCTTCTCGTCCCTTTAAAAGGTCTGTGTGTGTGTGTGTGTGTGTGTGTGTTTCTGTGCCCACGATATTTGGGATGGTAGTACATGGCCTTATTTTATAAATAACTAAATAAAACATATGGGGGTGCAAACTCAGATCCTTTCACACATAGCAGCGTGCACGAAAAAGCTTGTGGACAACATATTTGCACATTGCCCTTGCACGGAAGAGGTGGGAACAAATCCGTGAGGCCTGGTCATCATCCGGGAGCCCCAGGAGGCTGTTTCAAGGCTGTGGTCACTTGTATCAGAGGCCCAGCCGGAGACCCGGTTTGCTGGCCTCGCACTCACCACCACCACCTGCCCTGTCCAGGGTTGGGACAGCTGTCTCCTTGGGGTCATATGGCTCTGAGTTTACAATGAAGCTCCTCACAGGGGCTGGTGGGGTGCATTTTTAAGGCAGGGGTGTGGCCCAAGGGAAGCTATGAGGAGAGAGTTCCACAAAATCTGTGCCGCCTCCTGCTTTGTTCACCCCGGCTGGAGCCTTGGTCCCACTCCTGTCCTGCAAGCTGCTCTGCCTCTCTGGGTGTAGGAAAGGAGGTAATGAGGCGACCGGGGATCCCTGGGGACAGGTAACCATGGGTTTCCACAGCAAGCGTATTACTCAGCTCCTGCAAAGGTACCGGTCTGCCTGTTGACTCCAAATCTGAGCCATTCCAGGGGATGGGGCTGACACACCCCATGCTTTCCCAAGGGGGCCTGTGCCTCCTGGGGTTTTGTCTTCTTGCAATATCATTTCCCAGTCCAGTCCCAGTCCTGCTGTGAAGCAGGCCTGGATAACCCCAGCCCAGGGGCTCTTCATCCTGGCTGCACAACAGAATCTTCTGGGGGGTGCTTTAAGACAGAAGCTGACATCAGAGGCCTGCCCCCCAAAGATCCTGGGCTCTGGCCTGGTCATGGGACCTGCCCCGGGATGCCTCCACCATGCAGCCAGGGTTGAGACCTTCTGCTCTTGTTGGAAGCCATCCCAACTAGCTGCAGGCAGCTTCTCTGATGTCTCGAGGGGCACTTGTTTCATTCTGTCTGATGCTACAGTTACTCGTGAATCAATCATTCTCTTTAGCCTTATCCTAAGGTCCCCAAGAGCAGGGACCACATCCAGTTAATCTTTCCATCATGCCCAGAGTCTTGCCCATCCTTCTCCCCTGAGTTCTAGAATGTTTTCTTTCCCCTAGCAGACAAGTCTACTGTCGTCTTGGGAAGCTGGGCTGGAGAAGAGACAGTCAAGTGGGGAGTCTTCCTGGGCTTTCCTGGTGTAGACTAAGTCAGAAAGGTTCCCATGAGGCCGGCACACGCACCCTGTAGGGCTAGTGTTTTTTAAAAAGCCCCCTGAGCTGATCTCTCCTGTTGCCAACGGCTGTCTCGTCAGCATGACAGGAGATCACCAGAGATGGAACGATGTCATCCTGCGTGTCAAACATGATGACCAAGTGTGCAATTAAAAAAAAAGAAGAAGAAGAAGAGCGAGGGGATTCCCGGGGCATCCATTTTTCTTATTTTCCCTTGATGCAAACTTTCTAGAGGAAAGGAGCCTTGATCTTTTCAAGTTTACCCAAGGCAGCACCCAACTGTTCAGAATCGAATGACACCTCTGCTCAGGAGAAAAAACCCAGCCTGACTCACTTGCACCCTGCCCGGGGCCCCATTCTGTCACGGGCTGTCAGCCACCCATTCAACAAGCATTTCTCCATCCCCTGTTCTGTGCCAGGCTCGGGCTCTGTTCTGGGAATCCAAGCCCTGACCAGACCCAGGCCGGCCAGTAAGTGGGCTCACAGGGCAGCAGGCAGAGGGGTCAACAAACAGAAATGCCCGATAAGGCAAGGGGCTTTCTTTAGGCCACGTCCAAGGAAGTGAGGAGGGGGCTCTGGTTCACACACCAAGTGTGCACCAAGTACAGGAGACAGGCCCTGCCCTCCCGAGGCTACAGCGTAGTGTGTGGACCCCGATACTGGTGTAAACTCAAATTCACACCACGGACCCACTGACCACGGACCCCCGAGGTTACTGAGGGCTGCTGCAGGCCTCTCCACCTAGACCAAGCGTCCCCGCCTTTCTGCCCGCCGCCCAGCTCCCACCACGAGCCCTGGAGCCCTGGCCCCCCCATTCCGGCTCCCGGGAATGAAGGGCTGGGCGCAGGCCAGACTCCGGGGTGGGGAGCACTCCCACCCACCCGGGAAATCTGCACGAGGGATGAGCCAGCAGCAGCCCAGCGGCCCTGCTCCGCGCTCCCGGCCTGGCGGCTGCAAGGCTCTACCCGGCGGGCGTCCCGAGTGCCTGAATGCCGGACGAACGCCAACAGGGCCACCCTCCCGGCTCGGCACAAAGGGTGCCGCGGCGCGTCCGGCTCCGGGGTTCGCGGAGGAAGCCGCCCGCGGGGAGGGGGACACGCCCAGAGGCTCGGCCGGAGGGCAAGCGTGAGTCAGGGCGGCCTGGCGCTGCGGCCCCGCCGAGGTGCACCTGCCGGGCGGGGCGGGGCGGGGCGGCGCGCGGGAGAGGGGGTGGGGGGTCCGGGGCAGGCCGGTCAAGCGGGGTGCGGCCGCGGGGCAGGACGGCCGGGAGGAGGGCGGCCCGGAGCCGCGGGCCCCGGGAGCAAGCGAGCGCGCGCGGCGGGTCCCGGCGGCACTCACCGACCCTCGGCGCCAGGGCGGCGGCGGCCGGCGCGCTGCCCTCTCGCGGGGTCCCCTGCCTCGGGCCCGGCTGCGCTCGGCCTCGCGGCGGCGGCGACACCGACGGCCCGTGCTGACAGCGGCTGGGCAGCCGGGCGGGGAGGGGGCGCCTGCAACCAGGAGCGGGCGCTGACCCGGCGGCTCAGGCTCCTGCCGGGGGCGCGCCGGCCGGCTCGCGCTTGCGCAGTGGGCCAGCCCTGCGGGTGCCCGGCCCGCCCGACGCCCCACCTCGCCCCGCCCCGCCCGCGCCTGCGCAGTGTCCCCGCGCCGCCGCACGGCCAGCAGGGGGCGCCGGACCACAGGGAGGGGCGGTGTCCACCTGCCCTTTGGAGAGGCTGGAGCAGTCGCCTCCCCCAGCCGTTCCCTCCAGCACTGTCCTTCTTTGGGCGCGGTCCCCTGTGTCGCGAGGGCGTGCGACTGGCCCCCTCGGACCTGGTGCGGACTGCCGGGGGGCGGGGAGGCCCAGGGGTGCTGGGTGGAGGGTGCGGAACTTTCTAGAAAACGGCCGGGCGGGTTGGAAAGCCCAGCATCCTGCGGCGTGTCCAGGTCCCGGGGCGGAGTTCAGAAGGGCGGGAGGGCCTGGGGGCCATGAGGCCAGGTGGGGGGCCCCTGAGCTGGGAGGTCGTGGACTAGGGTTGCTAAAATCAGAAACAGAGACGAGCCTTGCGGGGCCCCTGAGCAGACAGAGCCGCTCTGGTCCTGGGGCAGAGCTTAGGGTCGCCCTGTTTCGCTGGGCTAGCCTGACCCGGGTCGCCTCTTGCTAGTGGCGCTGCGAACGATAGGACGGGGACCGCGGGCGCGGGTCGGCAGGAGGCGAGCCGCGAGAGGGGCCGCGTGGTGCGGAGCGCGCGCGGCGGCCGGACCCCCGCCCCGCACGCGCGCCTGCTCTGCCGACCGCGGTCTGGCGTGTGCCCAGTCCGTGCGCCCTGACGAGGCGCGGCGGCTCATCGCTTTCACGGGGGCTGTTGGGGAGCTCCGACCGGGCCGGGGATACAGGTCAGGGGGCGCACCTGGAGCGGGGACGGGCCCGAGGCTGGGCTGCGGCCACCGGCGGCGGAGAGGTCACGAGACCAGGCCGGGATCAGCTGGGACCGGAGGGTCCCGAGGCCGGGTTGGGGTCACCTGGGGGGCGGTGAGGGGGCGGGGCAGGGGGCCTGGGCCGGAGTCTCGTGGGCGGCGGCGGAGCGGGGCCAACAGTCGCCGCGGGCCGGCCCCCTCGGGTCCCCAGCGCCAGGGGCCTGCGGCTCGGGGTCGTCCGCGGCACAGGCGCACCTGCCGCTGGCTGCGTCAGCGCTCCCCGGGGCGCCCTTGGGGCGGCCGCACCTCCGCGACCAGGGCGCGGCTGGATCCAACCGTAAAGTAATGACCCGAGTGGGGAAGCTTCGGTCCCCGCCACCCCAGGACTCCGGATTAGCGACAGAGGGTCTCCCTACTACCGTTTGAAGCGGTGCTGTTTACGTGGGCTTTTGTTGGCCTCTCTTGCCTCTGTCTCCTTCACCAGAAGGTGGGCTCCTCATCAAAGCGACTTGTCTAGTTCACGGCGACATCTCAGGGTCCTGGAGTGCCTGGCAGAGAGGAGGACGCGGTAAATATTTGTCGAATGAGGGGTCAGATGTCCTGGCTTCGCTCTGGACCCGGCCCCTGGACTAGTGTCGGTTGACAGCTCTGAGCCGCCACCTCCTGTCCCTGAAATCAGGATGCTAATAGGCTAGTAATAATACCAGACTCAGAAGGATTTTGTTTTCGGGTCAAACAGGAAAATGCGTAAACGCTTTTCACGATGCCTGACACGGAAGCACTAAGGAAGTGGTGGTCCCGGGTGAGCCTGGCGGGGGCTTACCAGCCTGGTCTTCACGGAGCAGATAGCCGGGAAGCAAATAAAACCCCCAAACCCAACAAGGGAAAACCCAACTGAAAACAGTTACAGTCGAGGTGGAGGAGTGGATTATTAATGTGTGGCGAGCGTCTTAAAACACCGTCTCTCCCCATCGTGGCCCACAGCCCGCACCCCCTCCCTCCCAGTCCAGGGTCCGCCCGGAAACCCTATGGACCTCGCTGACCGGCGTCTTCCTCACTCTTTCCTCTTTCAAGAACTAGTCTTTGCCATCTCCAACTCCTACTGGTTCCACCTTGCAGTTTCCCCCCAGCCCTTTCTACACCTGGAAGGGTTCTGCGTGACCCAATCCAGGAACGGAGCGGGGCTGGGTCGGACTTCCCTGAGGTGGAAGGTGACGGTGGGGACCAGGAGGAAGGACCGTGCTGACCGAGGGAGACGCCTGCAGAGTAGTGAATGAACCTTTGTTCTTGACCCTGTTAGGGTGCCTGTGTGGTAATTAGGATTAGTTATCGCAATCATGAGCCTATCGGGTGCAAGGCCACTGGCGAAGGAAGACGGTCTGTGGGAACATTCTAGGCTCCAGACACCTGGTCACAAGCGACGGCCCACAAGGGGTGAGCCCTTCGGATGGATCCTCAACAGTCACTCTTTTGCTCAGGGCTCACTAAACCTAGATGGTGTAGCTGGTATCCTTCCAAGTAGAGGCCCAGTTAAGGGGGATAATTTATTCAAAGTCACACAGTAGACGTGGGACTGGAGCCCAGGTGTTCCGACGTTCGGGCTCCTGGACTCCTGACAGTCTCCGGGAGGTAAATTACTCACACTCACGTAGTGTGAAAACATGCCAGGTCATTAATTACAGGGATGCTCTTTGGGGTTCCCGTGGCTCAGACATTTCTCAAGATTGATGGCAAAAATTAAGGTGACGCTCAAGGAAAACATAGGGCTTTACAAAAGGCGGTGAACCTTGTCATTGCAGAAGTTGGCTGACATTTTTAGATCTACACTTGTACACACTCTGTGCTTTTTAAAAATGGAACCAATATGTCAGCTCCTATTTCTTTTGCAAGGACACAAATACTGTCTCCCTTCCCGTCTGTATCTGTCTGTGCTTATATATATGTACGTTCTTGTCCAGCAGTGCCCACGTTGGTGGTGTTCAGTGCAGAATTTCAGAATACAGCTTCTCTGATTGTTTCCATAGGCACAATGTTATCATTGGAGGCTTTGTTCTAGACCAAGGGCTGGACACATACTCCTTTGTTCAGCGATGGGGAGGCATTAATATTGTAGTGGCTAAAACTGCTCATGGACTCTGGTCACACAGCCTCGAACTGAATCCCAGCCCTTAATGCCTCACGTGACCTCTTCCTGCCTTGGTTCCCTTGCGTAAACCAGGGAGCACATAGTACTCACTTCATGGGATTGCCATGAGGATTCAAAGCTTGGAAACATATGGAATGCTTCAAAAATGCTCGGCGCTTAGCAAGGGGCCAGTTCTTAGTTTTGGGGAGGTTTTGAGTAAAGCCTTCTGTAATAATTTGTATATAGGTTTTGTATAAGAGCTGTTATTTATGTGTGTTTGAAAGTAAAAATGCCCATTTTATTTCAGTAACAATTTAGGAAGAGGATCATTGAATTGTATGGAGGTGTGTGTTTAGCTTTATAATAAAACGTAAGAAACACGGCTGCACAGTTTTGCATTGCCCCATTGGTTTATAAGAGTTCCAGTCGCTCCGTAACTTTGCCATCACTGAAAAAATATTTTTTCCCAGCCATTCGAGTAGTGGGTCGTGGTATTTTATTGTAGTTTGAATTTGCTTTTCCTAATGACATAATGCTGAACATCTTTTCCTGGGCTTATTTGCCATACATACATCGTCTTTGGGGCAGCATCTTTAGAAATTGGGTGTTCATTTTCTTACTGTTGAGTTTTGAGAGTTTTATATATTCTGGTTAGAGCTCCTTTGTCAGGTAAGCAATTTGCAAATATTTTTCCCCGGTCTGTGCCTGGTTTTCCCACCCTGTTAATCTTTTGCTGAGAAAAAGATTCTAATTTTAACGAAGCCCAACTTATCGATTTTCCTTTTATGCTTTTCATGTCGTATCTCAGGAACCTTTGCTTAATCCAGGGTCACAGGGATGTTCTGTAGGTTTTGTTTTTTTTTTTTTATTCCTAGAAGTTTCATAGTTTGAGGTTTCACACTTAGGTCTATGCTGTATTTTGAGCTGATTTTGTATAATGGATTGAAGTATCGATCAAAGGGGATTTTTCCCCCACACGTGATTCCATTTGTCCCACCATCCTCTGTTAAAAAGATAATTCTTTTTCCATTGAATTTCACCTTTGTCAAAAATTGACATATTTGTGAACCTCTCTTTTTGAACTCTTTTGTTCCACTGGTCTGCGTGTGTATCTTTCATTTTTTAGTCTGGGCTTTAGCATGCTTTTTCTGTAATGGGCTGGAGGGCAAATGTTTAAGGTTTTGCATGCCAAGAGGCAAATTTCAGGGTATCATACACATCCTTGTTATATGAGACATTAATTTATATTAATTTAAATTAATATTAATTTAAATTTGAAATTAATTTATAATTAATTTAAAATAATATATTTTTTCCAAAAAATTTATTCAAAACATTAATAATTGAATATAACTTTCTCTTTGCAACATAGATCTACTCATGAGAACAACACTTTGCCAGGGTTCAAAGATAGTACTCCCTACCGTCAGAATCTATTGTAAATGCCTGTCTGTCACTGCGGACCAGTCACGAGATTTTGTGTATCTCACCTTGACTGTGACTTCAGTTGACTGTCTTCGTGGCTTGAAAGGCATTGATCGAACCCCGTGAGACTCCTCTCCATAACTTGCCTTGTTGCCTGTTGTTGCATCATAGATTAGTCCCAGCCGGGTGAAGGTGAGAAGGAGGGTCCTTAGTCACATAGTTACACTGATTTTAAAATAATGAAAATTTCCGGGGCGCCTGGGTGGCTCAGTGGGTTGGGCCTCTGCCTTCGGCTCAGGTCATGATCTCAGGATCCTGGGATCGAGCCCCGAAACAGGCGCTCTGCTCAGTGGGGAGCCTGCTTCCTCCTCCTCTCTCTCTTCCTGTCTCTGCCTACTTGTGATCTCTCTCTCTGTCAAATAAATAAATAAAATCTTAAATAATGAAAATTTCTTTTGCACATACACTGAGGTCTGGAAAACACTGCTGGAGCTGTCGTCTGAGCTTGGAAGATGTTGCTTGTTTCGTCATCAAAGCAATCATACGACAGAAGTCTCACCCAATAGGCACTGTAGGGGCTAAGTTCAGAGCTATTCCATGCTCAGTCGCTGTGGTTGAGGGCAGTTCTCCCAGCCCTTGGTTTGCAGGCTGGGCTGCAGTGGGCTGCGTTTGCCCACGGGCCATCGTTGGCCTGCCTAGGCTTCAGCTAATCCTATATTGTCTTGATTAGTGTAGCGTTAATGAGGCAGGAGGTGTCCCCCAGTTGTGTTCCTCTTTAAATATGATTTTGGCTATTTTAGTCCCTTTGCCATTCCCTGGGAATTTTAAAGTCACCTTGTTATGTCTGTCATTGATACCGTAGAGATTTTGACTGGGATTGCACTGAATCTAAAAATCAGTTTGGGGGAACTGAAGTCTTCATACAGACGTCTACAGTCCATGAGTATGGTATATCTTCCCATTTATTTCATTAAAAAAAAACTTTCATTAAAGTTCTTTCATCAAGATTCTGGACGTATTTTGTTGGATGTATTTCTAAGTATTTCATTTTATCTCTATTATCACAAATGATACCTTGAAAAAGCTTTGGGTTTCCGCTTGTTCCTTGCTCTAGTATATAGAAATACAACTGACGTTTGTATTTTGACCTCATCTCCCCAGACCTCGCTGAACTCACTTATCAGTTGTACAATTCTTTTTGTAGATTTCTTGGGAAAATCATGACATCTGAGAGTAGAGACACTTTTCTTCTTACATTATTATCATCATTATATGCCTTCCTTGTAATGTTTTTGTCTGGCTTTGGTTTCAAGGTCATGCTGACCTCATAATATGAGTTGGGAAGTAGCTTACTTCTTCTGCTTTGTGGAAGGAATTGTGTAGAATTTGTATCATTTCTTCCTTAGATGTTTGTTAGAATTTGCCGATAAAACCATCTGAGTCATGGTTTTCTGTCTTGGGATGCTTTTAAATATGAATATAATTTCTTTAGCAGATAAAGGACTTTCAGGCTACCTATTTCCTCTTGAGTGAGTTTGGGTAGTTTATGTCTTTCCGGGAATTGGTTTCACCTACGTTGTTGAACATAGAGAAACAGTACTGTTACTGATAATATTCAGTTAATTTGAAATGTTTTTTTTTATCCTGTACTAAATTCCCATGAATACTTTGGTGTATATATAGTTTCTTCTTTTTTTATTAAGCTGTTACTGTCCTAGTATGATATTTTCTTAATTAATGAAGTTATGTAACAACAAATTTAATAATAGGGATAGTTTCTGGTTGTTATCTGTCCCTTTCAGAATTTTCTTGCCTGATTTCATACTTCTGTGCTTCCTATGGATTTCTGAATCAGTTTTTAAAAAATCTTGTTAAAATCTTTATTGGTGCTATGTAAAATTTGTAGATTTATTTAGGAGAATTAAAATCTTCATACTGACTCTTCCTTTGCAGTGATATGTCTCCCCAGGGACACCTTGATGGCTGGTTGGTTAAGTGTACATTTCTTGATTTTGGCTCAGGTCATGATCTCAGGGTTGTTAGATCAAGCACCATGTTGGGCTGGGCGTGGAGCCTCCTTAAGATTCTCCCTCTGCCTCTGCCTCGGCCCCTCCGCCCCTCTACCCCTCCACTGCTTGCTTTATCTAAGTTTTTAATATTTGTTTATTTATTTGAAAGGGGGAGAGAGAGAGTGCGCACGCGCGTGTTTGTGCGAATGCGGGGGGTGCAGAGGGGGAGACCTGCATGGCCCTGCATATGTATATGTAGTATCAGTATGTTATGGGCAAGTCTTTTTCTAAGGTTTAAAAAAAAGAGAGAGAGAGAGATCCAGAAACACATGGTGGATTTTATCAAATGACTTTTTGGAATTTATTGACACAATAATATGTTTTGAATCTTTTGACCCATAAATATGGTGAATTACGCCAATATGATAATGAAAACAGTGAATCATTCCTCTATTTCTGGGACGGATTTCCCGTTTGTTCATGGTGTTTTATTCCTCTCATGCACCGCATCAAGGGCTTTTATGTCTTTTCTTCAGTGAGAACTGAGTTGTAGTTGTTTTTTTTGTTGTTGTTGTTGCTTTTAAAGATTTTATTTATTTATTTGACACAGAGAGAGAGAGATCACAAGTAGGCAGAGAGGCAGGCAGAGAAAGAAGGGAAAGCAGGCTCCCTGCTGAGCAGAGAGCCTGATGCGGGGCTCGATCCCAGGACCCTGAGATCATGACCCGAGTGGAAGGGAGAGGCTTTAACCCACTGAGCCACCGCGGCGCCCCACGAGTTGTAGTTTTTTTGTTTGGGTGGTGGATTGGTTGGTTTTAAATGCTAGCCTTCTCAGAGTTGGGATCACTGTTACGGTAACAGGTTTTTAAGTACCGGACTTTTTCTGGCTTTATGTTTATGGATCAGTTCGAATAGCATCAGAACAAACTGTTTCTTGCAATTGAAAACAACTCACCCATTTGAGTTATTACTGCTTGTCCTTCTCTGCAGGCTCTTGGACAACTTTCTCAATTTCTTCACAGTTTATTTGCAGAAATGTTTAGGTTTTTAACAGTCTCTTCCCGGGGGTGCCTGGGTGGCTCAGTGGGTTGAGCCTCTGCCTTCAGCTCAGGTCATGATCTCAGGGTCCTGGGATCGAGCCCCTTGTCAGGCTCTGTGGTCAGTGGGGAGCCTGAGCCACCCAGGCATCCCAATAAATAAATCTTTTAAAAAATCACATGTGGGGGCACCTGGGTGGCTCAGTGGGTTAAAGCCTCTGCTTTCGGCTCAGGTCGTGATCCCAGGGTCCTGGGATCGAGCCCCGCATCGGGCTCTCTGCTCCGCGGAGAGCCTGCTTCCTCCTCTCTCTCCCTGCCTGCCTCTCTGCCTACTTGTGATCTCTGTCTGTCAGATGAATGAATAAAATCTTAAAAAAAAACAATCACATGTGGGGACGCCTGGGTGGCTCAGTTGGTTAAGCGGCTGCCTTCGGCTCAGGTCATGATCCCAGCGTCCTGGGATCAAGTCCCACATCGGGCTCCTTGCTCGGCAGGGAGCCTGCTTCTCCCTCTGCCTCTGCCTGCCACTCTCCTTGCCTGTGCTCGCTCGCTCTCTTTCCCTCTCTCTCTGACAAAATAAATAAATTAATTAAAAAAAATAAAAAATAAAAAATCACATGTATCCCTAATGGATTTTTAATTTTCGTGGGCTTTAAAATTTCTGATTTAATAATGAAGGGGGGCTTAAGGTTATAGATTTTCCTGTTGATACAGTTTTGTCAAGACATTTTTTTAAAGATTTTATTTACTTATTTGAGAGAGAGAGAGAGACAGTGAGAGAGAGCATGAGAGGCAAGAAGGTCAGAGGGAGAAGCAGACTCCCCGTGGAGCTGGGAGCCCGATGCGGGACTCGATCCCGGGACTCCTGGATCGTGACCTGAGCTGAAGGCAGTCGCTTAACCAACTGAGCCACCCAGGCGCCCCTGTCAAGACATTTTTAAAAAAATAGATTTTAGGGGTGCCTGGCTGGCTCAGTCAGGGGAGCATACCCCTCTTGATCTCGGGGTTGTGGGTTTGAGCCCCATGTGGGGTAGAGAGTCCTTAAAAATAAAATCCTTTAAAAAATTATTTTAAAAATGGATTTTATCTTTTAAGAGCCATTTTAGGCTCACAGCAAAACTGAGAAGGTATGGAGCTTTCCCACTGTCCCCCTGTCCCCTTACACACGCAGCTCTGTGGGGACAGACGCACATTCTCTTCTTCAGCTCGGGGTGTGTAACCAGCACCAGGGATTGTGTGGTCCAAACAACCGGAGTTTATTTTCTCACATTTATCCTGCAGATCCCAGAAGGCGGCCAGTACACGGAGCTTCCCCCCACGCCCCCTCCCCGTGATGTCTATTGCTCATTGTCTAGATATGCAGTGGTTTATATAGTGAGTCCCCTGTGTGGGTCCCAGGCTGCTGACACACCTTTGCTACTCTGAACAGCTTTGTGGTGCATAACCTTGTGCCGTGTCCGCTCTGCTTGCACAGGTGGCCTGTGGATTGGACACCTAGACGTGGGGGTGTCGGCCCCAAGGCCCAGCAGTGACAGAGCGTCCCGCAGAAACTTGGGAAACTTGGAGTTTCCCGCAGAAATTCTCAGTGCTTGCTGTGTGGCTTATTTGCAGCCCTTTGTTTCCTCCTCCTCCTATCCTGCTCATTCATACCTGAGCTTGAGGTGGGTGGTTTGTGATCTGTGTCCTCTCGTGCCTGGGGGAGTGGTGAGGGTCTCCACCCCTTCAGGCCATGGGCAGCCTTATCTCTGCAGAAGGTCTGGGGTCTGCCCTCCATTGCCCCACCGTGCAGAACTCTGTCTCAGTGCGGCCGCTGGGGCTTGACAATAATGCGCTGCCCGGACATCCTTTAGGTTGAGCACTTGGTCGTGTGTTATCAGCCATTTGGAAAACTGGGAGTCTCTTGGTAATTTTCTGCTGGGAAGTCTGTCTTTTCCTTAGGGTCTTGTAGCTTTGCCCCTTCTGGGTTGCATTTGCTCTCTTTTGGGTCTTTTGTGGAACAGAAATCCTTGATTCTGATGTAGCCCATTTTCCCTGGGATTTCTTCCTGTTTAGTGGTCTGGAGTCGTGTTTAAGGAATCTCTGCCTACTTCAAGGTCACAGATATGTTTTCCCATTTCCTTGATCTTTCACATTCAGAGCTGTCTTTTATCTGAAGTTGGTATTTTGTGTGTGGTGGGAAGCAGGAGTCGGGATCTGTGGTCTTGCCCAGCGACGGCCATTGGGGGCCCCGAGCCATCCGTCCCCTGGGAAGACCCTGTTTCCTGTCCCGGCCTGGGAGTGGTGCTGTAAATCAGGTGAGCTCGTACCTGCGCTCTGTTTCAGCAGTCCTCTGGGCTACCCCATAAGTGCACTGCTTCTGGTTCTTGTTTCCAACCTTGTACCAGCCTGTTTTCCTTGGCACATCTTATTTCCTTACCAGACTTATTTGAACCCACTGAATTCCAGGAAGACGAGCTCTATGACTGACCTTTAAAAAAAAAAACAATGGTCAGGGGCACCTGGGTGGCTCAGTGGGTTAAAGCCTCTGCCTTCGACTCAGGTCATGATCTCAGGGTCCTGGGATCGAGCCCCGCATCGGGCTCTCTGCTCAGTGGGGAGCCTGCTTCCTCCTCTCTCTCTGCCCACTTGTGATCTGTCAAGTAAATAAATTTTAAAAAATCTTTAAAAAAAAATGTTAAGTAATCTCCACACCTGACATGGGGCTTGAACTCATGACCCTGAGACCGAGGGTTGCCCGCTCCACCAGTGGAACCAGCCAGACGCCGCTCTGCCGGGCAGACCGTGTGATGGTGGCACGTGCCCGGACATAGCGCCTTCCTTACGTAGTTGCTGGTTGTCATACGATCACACAGACATTGAAATAAACTTTCTTTTAAGAGAAACATACCTGTGCTCTCACAGATTCTAAACGATGCTCAGTATGAAACCCTCCATCTACTGTCTTTCTGTCCCATTCCACTGAACCGCAGGTGTGGATGGAGAAAACCACCGTGTTCTCATGGTCTGGGCATTCGTTCTTCTTCTAATCTGCGGTGGGTCAGTAAAGAGCCAGAATACCTCCTGGTCTCCATGGCGTGGGGTAGGGCCGGCAGACCAGCTTCTCCAGAACCCCGGGTTGGGTGGTGGGCACGTGGGTATTGTGTCGGCAGTGCCCCCCTGAGAGCGGACGGAGTTTCCTTCCCTGTTGCGTTGATGCTGGAATGGTTAGCAAGTGTGTGTGGGAAGATGCTTGAAATTTGTTCGTGCGGTTTGCCTTGGCCTCTTGCCACGAGAGCAGCTCGCTCCCGGCGGGAGGAGTCGTGCAGAGCAGACCTGTATGCGTCCCCGCCAGCTGCGCTAACAAACCACCGCGGACCGGGCGCCGGAAACAACACAAATTTATTTCTGGAGGCTGGACGTCCAAGATCCAGGTGCCGGCAAGGTCGGATCTTCCGGCCAGTTCAGTCCCTCCGCTGGGCTTGCAGGTGGCTGCCCCGGCTCGTGCTCACCTGGTCTTCCCTCTGCTCCCGGCAGCCCTGACCCA
>PISX010016152.1:0-47141 GCA_004024625.1 Mellivora capensis
CAGAACTGTCCTGTCCTTTATCACTTCTTCACTTTTGTCCCTGCTGTTTCTTTCAATGTGAGTGTCCTTCCCAGACCCTCCACTTGTATTGTTTTCTTTCTGCTTGAAAGTTCGACTCTCAGTTCCACCAGGATGATGGTATATATACTGATCCCAGTACTAGAAGCAAACTCCCTCTCTTCTGCACGACCACAGATCTTCCATTGTTATTTCTCTTGGGACATTTTTTACAGTTTTCTTTACACTGTGGTTATTTGTGTACTCTCTTCTTCCTACTATATTATGAACCTAAGGGCAGGATTTGTGCCTTATTCACCTTTATACTCCATAATACTTTATACTCCAAGGTAAAATATCTCAGCTAAAGGAAATGCTCTATTGGTATTTGTTGATGTTAATGTTAAGGGGAAAAAGATCATATCAGACAGAAACCTTGGATGTTTCCTATAAATCTTTACAAACTGGTTCTTATTGATATATTACTTTTTATATAGTAATATATATAGTTTCTTGGAACATAAATATTTTAAATACATATATACTTCATCCATCCATTTGTTCATTTATTCATTACTCAGTATTAGATACCTCCCAAATGCAAGGCACAGGCATGATAGGAGGGCGCTGGCTCTCGGATATGCACAGTGTACGCATTCACATGTCAATGTTTTGTTTTGTTTTTAAAGACTTTATTTATTTATTTGACAGAGATCACAAGTAGGCAGAGAGGCAGGCAGAGAGAGGGGGAAGCAGGCTCCCTGCTGAGCAGAGAGCCTGATGTGGGGCTCGATCCCAGGACCCTGAGATTATGACCTGAGCCAAAGGCAGATGCTTAACCCACTGAGCCACCCAGGCGCCCCATCACATATCAGTGTTTATGCCATTTTGTTTCCCTTCTTTTCAGACAAAGGGGACCAAAGAGGCATCCCCCCGTAGACTAAAAGCAATGAGTAATAGCAATGACCTTTATGTAAGTTGTGACTATCGGGTCAGAATAAGCCTTGTAAGGCTCAGAACCAAACTAGATGTGATTTTACCACTGACAGAAAATAATTAGCTTTTTAGACACTCATCCTTTTACTTGTTTGAAAATTTTGCTTTAAGAAGTATCAATTTCCATCCCCCTTCTCTCCTCTGTAATTATTTTCCTGGCATTTATTCAATGAAGAGCTTCGAGTCCACTTTCTCAGATTGAAATAAATGATGAAAATTGAAAATCAATGTTTTCCTTCTACTCATGTTAACAAAGAAGTAAGAGGCCTCTAATTTTATACTTATAATCAATATATAAAGGGGAAATGGCGACAAATAGACATAAAAGTAGAGTGCTTTGGGAGAAGTTTGCTTTTAAATAATTGGGCATTTATTCTTTTAAAGATGCTGTATGTTAGAAGCATTTTTTAAAATACGCTAGAAAATGTTTTTACAAGACCTGAATGCATCTGAGCCTGATGCCTAGCTAGTGCGCCAGAGGTCCACCTCCCGCTCCTGCCAGGGCCCTTTTTCACGTATTGGGGTGGGGGTGGGGGGCACACAGGCCCGTCTCTTGCTTCCTAAGTACCCGTCCTATCTCTGCAAAGTCTTGGAGGAGCCAGCCTATTTGCGGCTCTTCGGCCCGGAGTCTCCCGATCTTTCCAGACTTCTTCGCAAGGCTGCCCGATGCGGTGAATCCGCTTCTTCCCCGGCCGGGCGCCTGGCAGGCTCTCTCTCCCCCTTCCCCTGCCGTCCCCACGTCCCTCTCCCGTCTCCCACGGCCCATCTGCCCCTCCTTCCCCCCAGCCCCCTCTCCTCCCGGCTCGCCTTTATTTCCACCCGCACCCGCGGGGCTTTGCCCTCCCTCCCTCTCCCCCGCGCCCGTCCGTATTTGGAGCTCCCGGAAGCCGCCGGCGACTCTCCCCGGGAGCAGCGTGACTGACACCGGCTCCGACGCCGGGGGGAGGAGGGCGCGAGTGGCCGGACTCGGATTTGCGGCGCCGGGGACGGGACCGGGACACCCGGCAGGTAACCGGGAGCTGCGGGCCGGCGCGGGCGGGGAGCGCCGGGGGCAGGTGCGGGGGGCGCCCCGCGGCCGGCCGCTCGGAAGTTGCGCCCCCGGGCTGGGGGTGGGGGGTGGGGAGGGGGCCGGGACGCGGCGGCGGCGCCGGAGCCTTCTGGCCCGGGGGCCCGCGGCCCGGGGCGGGGAGGCGGGCGGGGCGGGGGGCGGCCGCCCCATCTGGGTCAGCGCCGCGGCGCCCTGCCCCCGCCCTGTGCCCGCTGCGGGCGCCCCGGGGCGCGCGCGGGGAGGCGGGGTGCGCGCGGGAGCCGGCCGGGGCCTAGCCGCCCCGCGCTGCCGCCCCAGGCCCGCCTGAACTTTGGGGGTGCTCGCGCGCTGGGCTGCGAGCCGCACGGGGGGTGGGGCGTGAGGGGAGCGCAGGGAGACTGTGACTGGGCTGGATCCGACCACGGCACCGCGACTGGAAAGAAAGTGCTGGAAGGAAAAGGACTTGGCTTGTCTGCAGAACCTGTCTGGAGGCAATGAGTCACTTTGAAAAAATGCAAAGGCAACTGAGGCATTGAGGGGACAGCCCGGAATAGGGCCTCTCCCCAGCTGGGTCCCTGACCGCTTTGGGTAGAAGGCTGTCCTGCGAGCTGCACTATCGGGGCTAATGACTGCATATGCAGATGGCCCTTCCTTTATTCTCCTCGGAGTGCTGTCCGGCATCACGAACAGGCTGCAAGT
The DNA here is from genome assembly GCA_004024625.1 of Mellivora capensis. Taxonomy (NCBI): domain Eukaryota; kingdom Metazoa; phylum Chordata; class Mammalia; order Carnivora; family Mustelidae; genus Mellivora; species Mellivora capensis. The sequence continues at coordinate 2,720 of PISX010016152.1, forward strand.
TTTAGCTGTATTTGAACTGATGCATTCTGCAGAATAGATATGGGTGACAGCATTTAGGACGTGGAGCTAGGACTGGGTCCAAGCTGCCAAATCAGAGATTGAACATTTAGCGAAACATCAAGAACCTTTGGTTCTGTTGAGTCTTGGCAATGCAGAAGCCTATGGGACTCAGACACCATGGTTCACCAGAATTGTTTGCAGGTACTGTTTCTTTACTGCATATATAGGTTTCTTTTAATTTAAGGAACGTGCCTTAGAATTCTTGGTAGAATACCTGAGCTCACTTAATGTAAAATTGTGACAGTGGAGAGGTCTTTGAGGGAAATCGTTCTTACAGTTACTAAAGTCTAAGTAGACTATAAGCCTTTTGAGGGCAGGGGTGGGGTTTTGGGAACTTCTTTTAGGCCGGAACAGTATTTGACTCACAGCATGTCCTGAGCAGGGAGTCAAAGTTTTTCAAAGTAATTGACTCAATAGCTTGAGTGTGGCTGAATCATGACTTCTTTTTTTTTTCTTTTCAAGATTTTATTTATTTACTCGACAGACAGAGATCACAAGTAGACAGAGAGGCAGGCACAGAGAGAGGGGGAAGCAGGCTCCCCGCTGAGCAGAGAGCCTGATGTGGGGCTCAATCCCAGGACCCTGAGATCACAACCCGAGCCCAAGGCAGAGGCTTTAACCCACTGAGCCACCCAGGCGCCCCTGAATCATGACTTCTTGAAGAATAAGTGTATTTTGCAAAGAAAGACTATTCCGTGAATTCCCATATGTAAAAATCCTTAATAGAATTAGAATCAAGGTATCATATTTATTCAAGAGAAAAAGACATTGAGAAGTCAGGAGGGTGACCATCGAAGTGGCCATGACTCGCAGGAGAGAGGTTTTCGGTGCTCGTGGTTGATGTGGTGAAAATTGTATGAACTTCAAATTTCAGAGTCCATAAGTTTCAGTCGCGCCATTCCTTTGTGTATTGTCTACAGCTGCCTTTTTTCGCTGCAACAGTAGAGTTGAGTAGCTTCTGAAGAGATCACATGGCCAGAAAAATCTGCATATTTGCTCTCTAGCCCTGGGCTCAAAAAATTTGCCAACAAATTTGAAGTTCATGTAATTTTCACCAGGAAAGAAATAGTCTTGTTTTTTCAGGCATTTAAACATGTAAAAATAATTCTTAGCTTGAGAGAGGAAGGGGAGACATAAAGACAGGAGGAAATTGAGGCAGCTTTGTCCCGTTGGTAGGACTTTGCTACTTCCACCTGACTAGTGATGGTTCGAGGAAGAGCCTTTGAAGGGATTCATGGGCCAGATTATTTGAGTGCCTGAGTCATACCCAAGAGTTGTTACATACCTTCAAAAGTAGCATTAACTGATTTGGGTATTAGAGTGTTTCATTTTGTCTTGAATATTTCCTAACAGACATCTTCGTATGTGAAGTTCTGGGTTTTATTAGTTATATAATATTTTATACATAAAAATCACAGGCTAAGCATATATAAGCTATAACTGTTGTGTTCAAATGACCACCATTATCTCATTAAAAACTAGGTTTTAAGAGCTAGATAATTGTGAAAAGATAACCTACAGGATAGGAGAAAATATTTTAGAATTATGTATCTGATAAAGGGCTTGTATCCAAAATATGTAACGAGCTCTTACAACTCAGTAATAAAAAGATAAATAATCCAATATAAAAATTGTCAAAGGATCTGGATAGACATTTCTCCAAAGAAGATAAACAGATAGGCAGTAAGTAAGGAAAAGAGGCTCAACATTATTATTCATCAGAGAAGTACAAACCAAATCGCACTGAGATACCATTTCATACCCACTAGGAAGGCTAGAATAAAAAGCTCAGCTGGTAAGTGTTGGTGAGATTGTGGAGGAACTGGAACTCTTTCACTCATTGATGGTGGAATGTCAAATGGTGCAGCTGCTTTGGAAAACAGTTTGGCAGTTCCTCGGACGGTAACGTGAATTACCACATGATAGAGCAATTTCACTCGCAGCATATACATTCAAGAGAAGTGAAAGTATATGTGTGCACAAAATCCTATGCACAAATATTTATGCCAGCACCATGCATAATAACTAAAAACTAAAAATTTCCATCGACAGACGAATGAATGTATAAAATGTGCTCTACCCATAGAGTGGGATAGTAGTTAGCCATAGAAAGAAATGAGGTCGTGATCCATGCTAAAACATTTGTGAACCTTAAAAATATTCTAAGCGAGGGGCGCCTGGGTGGCTCAGTGGGTTAAAGCCTCTGCCTTCGGCTCAGGTCATGATCCCAGGGTCCTGGGATCGAGCCCCGCATCGGGCTCTCTGCTCAGCAGCCAGCCTGCTTCTTCCTCTCTCTCTCTCTGCCTGTCAAATAAATAAATAAATAAATCTTTTTAAAAAATATTCTAAGTGAAAGAAGCGAGTCACAATAGACCATAGTTTGTTTAACTCTGTTCCTATGAAAATGTCCAGAACAGGGTAATCTATGGAGACAGGAAGTAAATTAGTGGTGGTGATAGCTATAGGCTACAGGGTTTTTCTTTGAGCTGATGGAAATGTTCTAAGATGGACTATGGTGATGATGACACATATCATTGAACTGTATACTTCAAATGGGTGAATTGTCTCCTTCGCGGTACATCTCAGTAAAGCTGTTAAAGGGAATAAACAGAAATTGGGCAAAACAAAAAACCAAACCAAAACAAAAACCTACTATATTGTTACCTGTCCTCTTGTATCTTCGTGCTCCTCTCCTGTGCCCTTCCCCATGTCCCTCCAACCCTGAATTTTGTGTCAGTCAATCCCTAGTTTTATTGTAAAACTGCTTTATGACGTATGTATGTATTCCTAAACAATGGGCTGTTTAGGTTTTCTTGGTTTTTGACTTATGAAAGGGGTGTATATATTCTCACTTTAAAAAAGCTCAACCTTAAGCTTTTAAGAATTGTCCTGATTGCTGCAGGTAGCTACGTAGCCCTTGTTGGCAAATATTCCACAAGTCGTTTATCCATTCTCTTACTGGCAAGCATTTGGGATGGTTCCCATGTTTTGCAAAGTGCATTGCTGTGAAGACTTTTTCGCTGTGTCTTGGCACAGATGTGCAGGAGCTCTTCTGTGTGAATGTGACTGTATCATATATTTTCATGACAAAAAGAGAAGAAGTTGATTCTTCTTCTGACTTGTACATTAATGGTATGTCTCCAGCTTCCTCATTCCCCCAAACCAAGTGAAAAGAACTGGGATCCTATCTTCTCGTTCCATTTAGATTCTAATTGCAATATCTGTTATGTGATGTCCCAAGAAGTGTGGAAAAGCGTGGGTCTGAAACTGTGCAGCTAATTTCACAGCAGGACCCCGTACCCCATGAGCATCTTCATTCCCTTTTATCGCTTGGATTTAGGATGGGACAGAGAGCAATTTTATTAAGTCAGAGGGACAAGACTTTCAGCAAGGTCCTAAGTGGTTTCTAAACCTTAGTAACATTTTCCTTGTATGCGTATCCCTGCTGGGCAGGCCAGTATTTCTGACATAACTTAGTTTGGTTATTCTGGTAACAAGGAGCCAATTGGAAACCTAGCATTTTAGCCCTGGGCACTTTCGAAGCCTGTCCTGACTCGGGCTGTGAGCTTTTGGATTTCATCCTGGGTATTTCTACTTTTACTTAGGAAGAGAGGAAGCAGGTCAGAGCAGGCCATTATAAAGGATTTTTCTAAGGTTTTTTTTTTTTTTTTTTTCTGTTTTAACTATGGTAAAGTATACAACTTAAAAGGTACCGTTTTTATCATTTTTAAGTATGCAATTCAGCAGCATTCCGTACATTCACAAAGTTGTGTGACTGTCACCACCGTCTGTCTCCAGAACTGTTTAATCACCTCAGTCTGAAATTCTGTTCCCATCAAATGATAACCCCCATTCCTCCCTCCCCAGCCCCTGGTAACCACCATTCCACTTTCTGTCTCTAGGGATTTGCCTGTTCTCAGTGCCTATTTGTCCATGAAATCATGCAATATTTATCTTTTCACATGAGCTTTTATATCGGGGGAATTTCACGTTGTTTTGTTTTTCTTAAGTAGACCCTTTTCTCACTTACGGAAAACATCTTTTACTGAGCAGTTATGTAAAGAGGACGGTTTCCTGTTCAGGATACAGCCTTGTGTAGGAATTGACATAGCAGGTGTTCTAAAACCAGAGGAAGAACTTCTGATTATTATGGATTAATAATAATAATTTCACCTGACCTGTCCCATCAGTTAGACATCTAATAATCCTAGCTTCTCATTGACCACTTAACCAAGTGAAGAAGATCCAGTAGTCCCAAGATAGAAACTCACATCTATCTAATGAGAGGATAAATTTAGGTAACTTGAAGTTCCCATAGTCCCCAGCTTCTCAGAATTTAAAGGCCATTCTGCAATATATGAGTCTGATCCAAAATCATTCTAGTTTTAATAGGGTATTAAAGAGCGGGAGAGGGGTGCCAGGGTGGCTCAGTTGGCTAAGTGTCTGCCTTGGGCTCAGTTCATGATCTCAGGGTCCCGGAATCGAGTCCCATGTTGGGTTCCCTGCTCAGCAGGGAGTATGTGTCTCCCTCTGCCCCTCCCCCCTTCTCATGTTCTTGCTCTCTGACTCTTTCTCAAATAAATAAATAAAGTCTTAAAAAAAGAAAAGAGGAACAGGAGAGTTCTGGGAGTCTGGAGATTGAAGCTAGGTGATCTCCGTGTAGTTTTGAAGAGGCAGGTGGTCCCTGGAGAAGCTAGATGCTGGAAACAGCTGAGACAAACATAGTAGCATATAGACGAGCACAAGGAGGGGCAGAGTGAGAGGGAGAGAGAAACTTTAGCAGATTCCATGCTCAACCTGGAGCCTGACGTGGGGCTCAGTCTCATGACCCTGAGGTCATGACCTGGGCCAAAACCAAGAGTCAGATGCTTAACCTGACTGTGCGACCCAGGTGCCTTCAGAGTCTCTGGATTTTGTTTTTTTAAAGATTTTATTTATTTATCTGACAGAGAGATCACAAGTAGCCAGAGAGGCAGACAGGGGCGAGTTGGGGGGGGCGGGGAGAAGCAGGCTCCCTGCCGAGCAGAGAGCCCTCTGTGGGGCTCAATCCCAGGACCTTGGGATCACGACCTGAGCCGAAGGCAGAGGCTTTAACCCACTGAGCTGCCCAGGCGCCCCAGAGTCTCTGGATTTTTATGAGACAAATTGACTACTTCACTCTAAGGCCATAAGAAGCAGTCAAAATGGACCACGCTAAGACAACTAGCCGATTGGATTTTTCCAGAACCAGGTGCAATAGGCTTTGTAGTGGCGAGAGCACATTTCTGTCTGATTGTAGTCTGATGTGTCGTGGAGGCTGTCCATTCCATGTATCCTCAGTGTAGAAGCCCGGAGTGTGTAGGTAGGGGGCTGGCGAGATATGAGGGTGGTCTTTTCATCTACTGAACACTGTTTGGGACTTGTGCTCACTCCCGTCCAGCGTCAGGTCGCCCAGATATCTGGCCTCGCGAGTAGGTTGTTGGAAGAAGACTCCATCCAGTTGGTAGCTTGGCGTTCGGCTGACCACAGACAGTTTCTCCCGGTATCATCTTCTAGCACGCTGCAGGCTGTGGCTGGAGATTGCCAGGGCTCCAATGCAGGTTCACAAGCATTGAGCCCAAATCCTTAAAGTTGTGATTCTGATTCCCCCTTCATTTCCATTTCACTTCTTTGTCTCTCGGTGCTCTCGCGGTACACTCTCCTGTTTAAAGTTCCCTCTGTGGACGGCCCTCCGGCCCCCCTTCTTCTGTCCTACTTCAGAAGAGCCTCTCCCTTCGTCCTTCCCTCAGTGTCTCGTCTGAGTGGAAGGTGGACGATTATCTAATGAAAGTTCTCCAGCCACTGAAAACTTTGGAAAAGAGGTTTGCTCATGCCCATGAGTCAAGGTGGGCTGGCATTAGGGGTGGGACTCATTATTGTGCTTCTTTAGGCCAACAGTCTTCAAACTGTGTACATTAACTGTATTCGGAGACTTTCCCCAAGGTACATGCGCACAGGTGTTTTGAGAAAGTAAATTTTCAAGTCCTCCTCTTCCCCGTGTCTTTTTTCCAGAGGAGTCTTCTTGAGAGCAGGCCTGCCCCAGAGATGAGGTTCTGTCTTACACCTTCTTTTCCATAAACACCTTTCTCTCATTCTGCCTAAGAGAAACCTGTATCTCTAATCCATCTTCCTAATTCATTTGGTTAAGAAGGCCTATTTCTAACTTATTTTTTATTAAACTCCACAGTCGAAGGATATCATCTAGGGAGTGGGGAAGGCAGAAAAGGGGGACATTTCAGAATATCAGCCTAAGGGGTGTGAAAGTTAATGATTCCAATGCCCAGACATTGCAAATCCTAGGTTTTCTAAATCTCTGGAGGGTATGTGCTATGGTGAGTGCTGTGAAACGTGTAAGCCTGATGATTCACAGACCTGTCCCCCTGAAGCAAATAATACATTATATGTTTAATAAAAATAATTAAAACAAACAAACAAAAACGAAACACACACACACACACACACACACACACACACACTGAAGATCAATCTAATCAAATTATAAACCGATATTAAAGGGCAAATTTAGAAAGCGATGAAATCAGGACTCTCATACAAATGAAAAGTGAACTTTTTTGAAAGATTTTATTTATTTGAGAGAGAGAGAGAGAGAGAGGGAGAGCATGCACAAGGAAGGGATTGGGGGGCAGAAGGAGAGGGAGAAGCAGTCTCCCTGCTGAGCGGGGAGCCCATGTGCAAGGGGCTGGATCCCAGGACCCTGGGATCATGACCTGAGCCAAAGGCAGATGCTTAACTGACTGAGCCACCCAGGAGCTCCAAAATGAACATTTTTAAACACACTAAAAAATTAGAGAGCTGGAAAGGTCTGTAGTCAGTTCAAAGGAGATCATTTATGGGAAGGTTGAAATGAATTTGCTTCATTGGTGTTAAACCGGCTTCTTCCGCAGTGGGAGAAGGAAGTCAATCCAACCTTCACAAGGTATAACTATTTACGTGCTTGTAGACAATAATTACCTGCTTTCCCATCAGTTTTCTACAAGTTAACTGCTATGTCTGCGGAGTTGTGAATGGCCCTCGTCAAAGACAGTGACGGGCTCAGAAAAGGCAGATGTATGAGTAGGGAGGATACTCACTCATCAGTCCTCCCAGCTTCTCCGTACACTGGTGACTCAAATAATTTTCGATATTTCTTCCCCGTGTGATGTTAGTACACTCAGGAGTTCAAAGAACAGAGCGACATTTCTATGATGTCACCCATTCCCATCTTCTCATTTATGTGAACATAGTTTCCCAGCATTTACTTTGATAAAAACAAAAATTGAGAAATTGATATTCAACCTTGACTCCTTCTGGTAATAAATTTATTCATCCACAAATGCATGAAAAAAAAAACACTGAAAAATGAAAGTGCTCAAGAGAGAGGGTTTTCCAATAAAAATTACTTTTTATGTACAATTAGTAATTGTCACCATTTGTAATATGTGTGTTGTCTTGATAAGTGGCATTCAGAGTTATGATAGTAGCAATCAGAAGAGCTTTTTTTTTTGCCATTGAATTTAAAGATTTTATTTATTTATTTGACACAGAGAGAGAGAGAGAGATCACAAGTAGGCAGAGCAGCAGGCAGAGAGAGGGGGAAGCAGGCTCCCTGCAGAGCCTGATACGGGGCTTGATCCCAGGACCCTGAGATCATGACCTGAGCTGAAGGCAGAGGCTTAACCCACAGAGCCACCCAGGCACCCCTTGCCATTGAATTTAAATTGAAGTTTATAAACATAGTTTTGCTGTAGAAAAGTATGTTAGAGTAATGAATAAAAGACATAACGGCATAAAATAAATAATACTGGGATACATTTCTACAGGGCAAGAAGAATGGAAACATAAGTTTGAGGAGAAAATGTAATGATGCAAAATTTGTGATTGTCAAAAAGCAGCCTGTTCCTGTATTTTTTTTTCAGTGAATGTGAATTTCAGTGGCTGAGAATGAGAATGAGAAATAATTTTATTTTTATGCATCAATAGTAACAATACTAAAGGTCACATTCTTTGCAGCCATTCACATTTTGGTGAAATTTTTTCAATCTAGAAATGGACAGGAGGGTTTTACAAAATGCTTTCTGGATATTTGCTAGTGAAAATTTGGAAATCCCTTTTATAGCCTATCCTTCCTCTGTTTTCAGACCAAAAATCAAGGGGTCAGTAATACGGCAAACCTTTCTGCACGTTCAGTGTTGGTAAAGGAACCAATTTGCTGATTGACAGAATTCTAGGGACTCCTGGTTCTGCTAGATTTAGGGAAGACATTTCAGAGTGAAAGGTCTTGATGCTTGTGACACCTCTCAAAAGGGAATGATGGATAGCCCATCAGGTTTTATTTCTTTTTAAGCAGTGATACCTTCACTTTACTGATCTTTCTTGATCTCCCCTTTGGAGGCACTCACTGTCAATGATGTGTGTGCGTGCCTGTGTTTAATAACCAGACAGATAGTATTGTTTGGATCTGTCGATGTGTGGCTTTCATCAAGTTTGGGAAATGTTTGCTCATTATTTCTTTGGGTATATTTCCCATATCAATCTCTTTGTCCTCACCTGGGATCCCAAGGACACTGTATTAAATTATCATATGTGTACATATATAATATATAGTATATGTAAAATATCATATATATATATATGAGATTATTTAATATCATCCCACAGGTCTCTGAAGCTCTGTTCCTTTTCTGTCTGTTCTTCAGATCAGATGATATTGTTACCACAAAGTACACAGTGACTTCCCATGGCAGTCGCCATCCTGCTGTTGGGTTCATCCATGCATTTTTTTTTGCATTGTATTTTTCAGCTCTAAAATACTCACTTACTTCTTTTTTATAGGTTCTGTGCCTCTGCTGAGAACGTCTGTCGTTCCATTCATTTTAAGGGTGTTTGCCTTTATCTCCCAGAGCACAGTTAAAACAGCTCCTAGAAATCTGTGTGGTAATTCCAACATCTGTGTCACTGGGTGGGGGAGAGGAGGGTTTGCCATTGATGGGCCATCTTTTCTCTTGAGAATTGGTCACATTTCCCCAGTGCCTTGCATGCCAAATATTCTTGGGTTGGATTCTGGGCATTTGGGGCATTGCATTGTGAGACTCTGGGTCCTTTTGAAATGCATATCTATATATTTTGTTTGTTTGTTTGTGGGTTTGTTTTCTTTTGTTTATCAGGCAGTCAGCCCAGTTCTAGCTTGCATTCTGTGGGCAATGGTTCCAACATCAGTGCAGTTTTGCTGTGCTGCTTTGGGTCGCATGGAAGTGCTTTTTAGGGTTTAGTCCAGGCTTGAGCAGTGGATTCTCCCACAGCTCAGATCTCAAAGCCTCTGGATCCGTCCCACACATGCGCAGCTCTGGGCGAGACTGGGGCTTGTGCTGTCTCATGCACAGAAGAAAGGGATCCCCTTCTCCGGCTCTGTCTTCTCTGGGATTCCTCTCACGGGGTCCTGCCCCTAAGAGGCCTTCCCCCCCACCTGGGCTTCTAGCCAGGAAGTTTCTCTGGTAATTGTAGCTGCTCACACTGCTGTGGTATAGTTCCCTAGGACCAGGGCCATCCTCAGGGTTGAGCAGTGAGAAGAAGGGAGGAGGAAACCGCTCATAGGGATTCTCCTGGTACCCTGGACCACAGGGACCTCTTTCCCCTGCTCCCCCCGTAGCAACTCGGGAGAAGCTTTCAGTTGCTTATGTTGCTGCTGGCTGATGTGAGGGGCAGCTCTGTGCCCACAGCCACACTTGGGAGAGGAAAATGGACCCCCCTCTCCCCCACAAACCCCTGGACTTTCTGTACATTTTTCCATTACAGGGTCTCCTTTCCAGGTCTTCTGGCCAAAAAGAGGAGGGTTCTCTTAGAGATTGGTTGCCTGAACCCCTTGAGTAGTTCCAACTTTGGGTCAACCCTGGGGAGAAAAGAGAAAAAGAAAAACAAAACACCCAGGAACACATTCCCAAATAAGTCTCCTTTTCAACTTTTGATCACTTTCCTCAGTCCACCCAACTGTCATTTCTCTTTCTGAGTCTGGAAGTTGCTTTTTGAGTTTTGAACGCCGTCTAGAGAGAGACTGGGGTGGGTGATTCCGTCTTGAGCCACACCAGTAGCTCCCTCCTCCTTTTGATGCCTTCCTGTGGCCCCTTTCCCCGTGGCCCCCACACCCCACCTTTCTCTTTGTTCTGCGTCGTCCTCTTTGTATCCCCTTTACTTTGGGCTTCGTAGTCCAAAGAGGAAAAAAAAAAAAAAGAACCTGCAATCTTTTGGTGGTCCACAGCTCTATTTGAAAACACAAATTCTGTTACAAGTAATAAATCAAAGTCAACTATGGAAGTAGACCTGAGGCTGGAGACCTGTGAAGAAGCAGAAGGGGCTTGGGGCCAAATCCATCACCAGGCTCTTCCAAGTCAAACGATCACGTTCGCATTCGTTACAAATGTCCACGCACAAAATTGGCCCAGTTCTTGAGAACTGGTCCTCGGGGGCTTTCCTTTTAAGAGAGTTGCCGAATCTGCTCTTCGACCATCTATAAATCTCTCAGCGAAGGCTAGAGAGTTTTGAGATCAGAAGGAGTTTCAGCAAACCTTCTTGCCTTTGTTATTTCTGAGAGACATGGTATTCTTTTTTAAATTTTTTAAAATTTTTTTATTTATTTATTTGACAGACAGAGATCACAAGGAGGCAGAGAGAGAGGGGGTGGGAAGCAGGCTCCCTGCTGAGCAGAGAGCCCGATGCGGGGCTCGATCCCAGGACCCTGGGATCATGACCTGAGCCGAAGGCAGAGGCTCTAACCCACTGAGCCACCCAGGCGCCCCGAGACATGGTATTCTTAACACCGAAACGACGGGGTTTCGGGAGTGAGGGAGGTTTTGTCATGAAATAACTGACCATATAAGATACGAGCCCCTTTTCTGCTTCCTGTCGCTAGTGTCCCTGCCGTTGAGCTGCGCTATGGCCTCCCTTTAGAACTGTGGCGTGCGAGATGTCCTTGGTCGCCGTGTTTGTGGGGATTGGCGACGTGCTGACCCGTGCAATCATGAGCACATCCCTGTGAGGGGTTTGGGGGCACGTTCAGAGAGAAGTTAAAACAGTGACACTCAGGCATCATTTTCTAGTTCTCAAAGCCCACCTCACCATCTCCTCCGAGCTCTCCAAAACTCCCGTGGCAGTTGTTATGATTAGGTAAGGTAAAACTTATTAATTCCATCCCAGAAGCCCCTCTGGACTTTCCCCTTCCCTGCTTGCAGCCTCCAGTTGGCTGGTGGTAAAACTGAGATCCTCCCCTTAGCCAGCCACCTGCAAGCCTTCTCTGGGTTAGCACCTGCACCACCGGACCCTGAGGGAGGGCAGCCAAGACATCCTGCCTTCTCTCTTCCCTTCCCTGCCCTGCTGATCTGTGTGGCCCTGTCTCAGATCTCTGGTACCCCAGACATTGTCAGGCCTTCTCCAGTCCGCTGCCACCTTGTAGTGAATTCCCATGTCCCCCCTCAGCAGCATCCGCTGCTCTGGCCAGCTACCTGTCCATCCTGGGTTTTCCCCTGTGCTCTTGGGTACCTTCCGGCACAGAGTGAATGCTCCGGAGATGTTTTCTAGCTGTAATGCCTCAGTGCCTTGGCACGTGCATCAGCCCAGAGATGCGTTTACCCTCACTTACCTCTCTTCTTCCAAACAGTGCCTTGAGGCATTATTGGCAGTAATGCCTCCTCATCCTTTGAGATTCAGCTTAGCGCCTAACTGAACGTTAAGAGCCTCCTGACTTCCCGGGGCTCACGTGAGTACCCACCCTTCTCTACCCCCACCCCCGTGCACATATGCTCCCGCAGCATTCCTCTGCACTTCTATTATAGGATTTCTCAACGTGTGGCTCCTTTTACTCTGAAGTGTGCTTCTGAGAAATGCAGATCGCTGGGAGTCCCCGGAACAGCTGAGTTAGGGTTGCTGAGTGCGGGACCCAGGAATCTGCATTTTGAAGCGCTCACCGCCCCACTGCTTCTCCCAAGCGGTTCTTTTTTTTTTTTTTTTTTAAAGATTTTATTTATTTATTTGACAGAGGGAGAGACTTCAAGAGAAGGAACACAAGCAGGGGGAGTGGGAGAGGGAGGAACAGGCTTCCCACTGAGCAGGGAGCCTGATGCGGGGCTCAATCCCATGACCTGGCAGACACTTAATGACTGAGCCACCAGGTGCCCCCTCCCCAGTGATTCTGATGCAATGGAAACCATCGTTCTCCTTTGCCCCCTGTTATGGCCCCTAGCTGTGGCATCTCAGAGCAGTATTTGGTTAAGATTCATTGCCACCTAGGTCTTCTCTGGGAGATGAGAGCCCCAAAGTCATTCAGATTTAAGTGGTTTTCAACTATATCTTTGTAAAGAGGAGCAGTGCCCCTAACCCTTGAACGACATAGGTTTGAACCTTGCAGGGCCAATTGGTGCACATTTTATTTAATAAATATGTATACTGCTGTGACTGTAGTTTCTCTTCATGGTTTTCTTTTCTTTTCTTTTCTTTTAAATTTTATTTATTTGACAGAGAGAGAGAGAGAGATCACAAGTAGACAGAGCAGGAGGCAGGAGTGAGGGAGAAGCAGGCTCCCTGCTGAGCAGAGAGCCCAATGTGGGGCTCTATCCCAGGACCCTGAGATCATGACCTGAGCTGAAGGTAGAGGCTTAACCCACTGAGCCACCCAGGCACACCTCTTCACAGTTTTCTTAATGTTTTCTTTTCTCTAGCTTACATTATTGTAAGAATACAGTGTATAATGCAAATAGCATACAAAATATAAGTTCATCCACTGTGTATGTTATTCGTAAGGTTTCCAGTCGGTAGTAGGCTATTAGTAGTGAAATTTGGGGGGGGACTCAAAAGGTATATGCAGATTTTTTTATTGCATGGAGGTGTTGGTGCCCCTAACCTCTGCATGGTTCAAGGATCCATTGTACTTGTTTGTTTTTGGAAGCTTTATCGAGGTACAATTTTGCATAAAATTCACCCATTTTAAGTCCACAATTCAATGATTATTAGTGTATTTCCAGCATTGTGCACCTGCCACCATGATCCCGTCTTAAATCCTTTCCCTCACTTCACATAGAGATATTGTGCCTGTTGGTACTCACTTCCCATTCCCATCCCCAGCTTAGGCAACTGCTAATTTTCATTCAGTCTCTAGACATTTGCCTTTTCCGGATATTCATATAAGTGGAATTGAATTCTGGATATTCATATAAGTGGAATATCTGCCTTCCCTGTCTGGCTCTTTGACTTAGCATAATGTTTCAGTGTTCATCCGTGTTGTAGAATGTATCAGTACTTCTTTCCTTTTTCTTGCTAAGTGATACTCTGTTGTGTGGCTACGTTTTGTTTATCCACCCGCCAGTTGATGGGCTGCTTCCTTTCATGTTTCGCTATTATGAGTGATGAGGCCACGAACATCTGTGTGCACGTCTTTGTGCGTGTGGACAGATGTTTTCACTGCTCTTGAGTAGCTAACAACGAGTGCAATGGCTGGGTCTTAGAGCAAACGGATACTTGACTCTTGTAGAAACTTTCAAACCATTTCTTTTTTTTTTTTTAAAGATTTTATTCATTTATTTGACAGACAGAGATCACAAGTAGGCAGAGAGGCAGGCAGAGAGAGAGGAAGGGAAGCAGGCTCCCCGCTGAGCAGAGAGCCCGATGCGGGGCTCGATCCCAGGACCCCGGGATCATGACCTGAGCCGAAGGCAGAGGCTTTAACCCACTGAGCCACCCAGGCGCCCCCAAACCATTTCCATAGCAGCTGCACCATTTTACATTCCCCCCGGAAGTGTAGGAAGGTTCTGATTTGCCCACGTCCTCACTGGCACTTGTTATCATCTGTCTTCCTGGTCACAGCCATCCTAGCGGGTGCAAAGCGGTATCTCATTGTGGGTTTGGTTTGCATTTCCCTGATTTTGCTCATTTCCCATGCTCTTAATGTCGAGCATGTTCACTTACACTGCTGGCTATTTGCCTGTTTTCTTTGGAAAAATGTCTATTCAAATATTTTGACCATTTTTAAGTTGGAGTTTTTGTCTTATTTTTGAGTTGTAAGAGTTTTTACAACTACGCACAGGGAGAGCAATTCATTTTGTTTTATGGAGGGACAGAAGTTTCCTAGAAACCCTTCCCAGGCTGTGGTAGCCTAGTGGGGTCTCCAAGGTTCCTCTTTTCCCAGTGCCACGATATGGCCCTTGAAGTCCTCCTAGAAACACCTTTTTGAACTACACTTGCCCCGTGGCCTAAGCAAGAGCAAATGGGTAGCGTGGGGACACAGGAGGGAAGGACTTGCCCAGCACCACAGGAGCTTAGAACGGGCATGGAGTGAGCTGGGGAGGGAACTTCTCTTCACTGAAGGGTCTTTGCCTCACATTTCGCTAAGAGAGTTCACACTTCATGATAGGAGAATGAAATAGGGATCTATTTGGTCCTGGTCCCACTGTCCTGGTCCCACTCAGTGTTCACACTCTAGGATTTTATGGCTCTGTCCTTACCCGTAAGCAGCACTGCCCCAAGTCAGGGCACAGAGCCAGCCTTCAAGATACACTTAGACCTCCCCCATGGCCTCGGTTCCCACTGGGCTCTTTCCTGCCGAGATGGCCCCGTTCCCTGCTGCCTGGCATCCTGGAGTGCTGGACTGTCCCCAGCAGCCAAACCGTCCGTTCCTGAAGGAGATCATGACCCCCTGAGGAATCCGTGTCTTATCCATCTGTGTAGCCCCAGCAGCCAGCGCGGGACACATCTGAAAAACACATTTGCATACAATTCTCTTAAACTGGTGAATGAAGAAGGAGGAAGGAATTCATGCATCAGAAATGAATAAATTGAGACTCACGTGGGTCAAGTCGTCTGCCCGGAGTTATGGAAGCTGCCAGTTAAGGGGCTGGAATCTGAAATCAAGGTTCTCTGATGCCAAAATATTTTTTCCACGATATCAAGCTATGAGTTCTCGCCTCTAATCTTCAGAGATTCCAACTTAGAGGAAGGATATTTATATCACAAGACTGATCAGGAACCCTCCTGAGAAGTGATACCATCAGAGTGGAGAGGGCAAATGGAAAGGGGAGGTCCTTTCTACATGTGGTTGTTTTTTTTTCCCTTCTCTCCCCCACTCTGGATCTGGTTGTGATGACAGGGAATAAACGGCAGGTGGTAAAGAGAGGTTACCTCTCACCTGTGAGGCGGTGGGTGGCCTCGCAGAGGAGTTGAGTTGCAGAGTATGGGTGCAGCAGTGTTGGGAAGGACCCCAAGGCAGTGGGAACAGCACGGTGGTAGAGGGAGGGGGGCATGTTTGGGGAGGCGTGACTTGTCTCTGTGAGTGGGTCTTTGGAACCCGGTGAGATGTAGGGGGCTGGGGTGAGGTCCTTTCCCAAGTCCAGCAGAAGACACTTTGCCTTTTTTCTCTGCATTGGAACTTTATTAGCGGTTTTGGAAGAATCCATTAGCCATTCAGGATCTTGTGTTTTCTCCAGTTCTGTGAAACACTGAAGGTGTTCTTTTATTTAGGTAACTCTCTGATCTTTCCTATTCTGGTTTTACTGTTTCAAAATTCAGAGACTCTTGAAACTTCTTTGCAATAAAAAGAAAATGATGGTTTTTTTTTTCCCTGTTTGGTAAGAAGCTGGCTCCAAAAATGCCCAGTAGGAGAGTAAGCAAAAATATAAAGGCAGGCATCTTGGCAACACGAACATATCTTCTTAGAAAAACAGCTCCCCAGTTTGACTGAGCAAGGTCTACTTCCAGCCTCATCGCAAGACAGCTGGGCAAGAATTGTATTTTGATCCCCCTTTATTTTCTACCCATGCCCCTTGTGTTTGGCAGATAGTGGGAACTAACTGACTGAACGAAACCAGCATATTGAGTGAACCAATCAATGAACGAAGGAGGGAAAACCATGGTTTCTTTCTTCTACACGTAACTATTATCCCATTAGTGATGGTGAACCACACGATTCCTTCCCCGAGTGATTGGTAGCTTCTGGAGAAAGGAAAGAAGGTCATTGTTACACTCATGATAAAGAGAAATTGACATCTAGGGCAGCCTGGTTTGATGGTAGTTCAAGAAATATATTTATTTTTTCATCTGGGCGGATTTATAGAGAGAGTAATGCATTGTGACTTCACTGGTTCGAGAGAGCTCACATATAACCAGCAGCCCAATCTCAACATGGGAAAAGGTTAAAAAGTCATCTCCTCCTCTCAGTTCCAGTCAACCTTCTATTTAAGCTTAGACTCATGATCTTTGGAAGCCCTTGGATCTAGGTCTCCCTTATAGAGTCTGAGGAGAAACGCTCACCACAATTATTTCTATACCTTCAGCCTAGTGAGGAGAACCTCAACCAGCAAGCTAGAACCTGGAAAACACAGCCGTTGTGAACACGAAAATATTATCATAGCAGGGTTCTCCCTTGCTTGTTTTATGAACTTGCTGTG
Source organism: Mellivora capensis (assembly GCA_004024625.1). NCBI lineage: Eukaryota > Metazoa > Chordata > Mammalia > Carnivora > Mustelidae > Mellivora > Mellivora capensis. The sequence continues at coordinate 19,219 of PISX010016152.1, forward strand.
AGGAATTTACAAAACCCTTCGGACCATGTGGACTTTTAAACATTCCTGAAGTCCCGAAGAAAACAGGTGCTATGGAAGACGCAAGGTTCACATTCCAGAGAACAGGGGCGCTCGTGTGAACCATGGGAGGAAGCCACTGTGCTGTTCAGAGGGAAAAACTAAGCCAGTGTCTTCTTCGAAATGGAAACTGCTCCTGTGAAAAATCTGGCTTGCCACCTGATCTGGGATTATGCCAGTGAGTGGGTAGGCAAGGAAAGGCGGGGAGTGGTAGCCAATTAATTAGTCAATCAAAAAATAGTTATAGAACTCCCTGTGTACGCGGCAGCAGGCAGGACTCAGCGGGCGATGCAAGAAGAGTAAAAGGTGGGACCTCAGCCCGTGAAGGGCTCAGACTCGTCTCCGTGGGAGGCACGGCGTGCACGTGCTAGCAGAAAGCATGGCCAGAGACAGCGTTTTAATTGAGCCGGCTGTCTTACAGATGCCGGGAGCGTGACCCAGACAAAGAGGCATTATTCTGGGCTTACCACCATGTACTCCATACCCTGGGGTGTCGGTTTTCAAGGCGGCTATGAGCGTTGCTTTTTATAACTTTTTATAACATTATAAAAAGCGTTACTTTTTAGAACGAAGTAGTTGGGTCTTACCGGACTCCTTACTACGGAGCACAAGGCGATTTGGATGAGGGATGAAGGATGTTGTCTTCCAAACATGCTTCTGCAGAGTTTGGGTTTGTGTCCTTAGCAGAGGACGGTGTAAGAGCAAATGAGTCATTATAAAAATGCACGGGGGCCTCCAGTTATGGGGTCAGTAAGTCCTGGGCCTGTCACGTACAGCAGGGTGACTGGGATTAACAGTCCGGTGTTGTATCTTTGAAAGTTGCTAAGAGAGGAGATGCCAAATGTTCTTACCATAAGGCAAAAACTTGTACCTGTGTGTGTCGAGGGTTCATTGAGCCTCTTGTGGGGGCCCTTGTGCAGCAGACAGTGGTTACCCCTCACCCGTGGTTGTCGGTTGCCTGCGGTAAGTCACGGTGGGGAAGCAGGTGATCCTCTTTCTGATGCTACAAGGTCTGTAGTAACCTCGTGCTGTAGTCACGGCGCCTGCGTCACTCACCTCCCTTCATCTCATCATGCTGGCACTTGAACACCTCACGTCATCACAGGAAGGAGGGTGGGTACCATCTGGAAAGATCGAATGAGAAAGAGAAAGGTCATAGTTATCTAACTTGTATTGCAGTACAGTATATTGTTGTAATTGTTCTATTTTGTTATTAGCTATTGTTGTTAATCTCTTACTCCGCCTCAGATATATAGTAAACTTGGTCATAAGTATGTACCCATAGGAAAAAGCTTGGTATATGTAAGGCTTGGCACTATCTGTGGTTCTAGGCTTCCACTGAGGGTCGTGGAATGTATCCCGGTGGATAAAGGAGGACTGCTGGATACATACATCAAATCATTATGCAATGCACCTAAAACTGATACACAATCTGTTGATTATTTCTGAATTTTTGAATGCTTGGGGGAATATATGTGACTATAAAACTACTGGTTACATATCCCAATTTTTGTTTTGTTTATTTTAAGATTTCACTGATTTATTTTGGTGGGGTCGTAGGGGAAGTTGGAGGGAATGGAAGGAGAAGGAGAAGTGGGCTCCGTGCTGAGCAGGGACCCTGATGCCCAGCTGGATCCCAGGACCCGGGATCATGACTTGAGCCTAAGGTAGACTCTTAACCGTCCGAGCCACCTAGGCGCCCCTAAAATTTTCATTTTATAGTAACCATTACACATTAGAAATCTTGGGGAAGGGGCACTTGGGTGGCTCATTCAGTTAAGTGTCTGACTCTTGATTTCAGCTCAGGTCATGATCTCAGGGTCTTGAGATCAAGTCCCATGTCAAGCTCCAAGGTAGGCGTGGAGCCTGCTTAACATTTTCTCTCCCTCTTCCTCTGCCCCTCCCTCTTCCTCTTTCTCTCTCTCCCTCTCTAGGAGAAGAAGAAGAAAAAAAAAACACCTTGGTAAAATAAGTACGTGAACAGAGGAAAATGAAACACTGAAAAAAAAATTTTAAGGGTATAATTAAAAGGTATGACCTGAAATTTTTAGCTAGTCATTTCCATTGGCCAGGTTTTTTTAATGTTATGTTATTTTATTTTACTTATTTTTAAAAATTTTTTACTGAAGCACAGTTAGCTTTAGGTATATAGCCTAATGATTTAACAACTCTGTTGACCCAGTCTCTTAGGTGATTGCTCAGCATTTAAAATAAACAAAGACTTGATATAGTGGTTTGTAGATCTGTTTCCACTGAGAGCAAAACAGATGGGATGACGTCATAACAGTAGTGAACACATTTGTCACCGACCATGTGACAGACTTTGTATGCCTTTCTACACATACACTAGCAACTCTGTGGACAGGTAGTAACTAAAGCAGAGCAAAACTAAGCTCTTCCCCAAAGACCTGCAGCTGGTGATTCCAAAACCAAGGTCCCTATGAACAGCCCTGGTTAAAAATGAACTAAATGGGGGCCCTGGGTGGCTCAGTTGGTTAAGCATCTGGCTCTTGATCTCAACTCAAGTCTTGATCTCTGGGTCGTGGGTTTGGGCTCTGCATTGGGCTCCACGATGGGCATGAAGTCTACTTTAAAAGGGGGGTGCAAAATGATTGAGACCTTATAAAATGTTTGCAAGTGTGGGGAATTCTTCCTTTCTGGAAACTACTGTGGGAAAGAATAGGAATGCTGTCTCTTATTGTGTTAGAGTAGTCATTGCCTATTGGCAGAACACTGGACATAAAACTACTATCAGGAACTGAATATCTATACTTTAAGGATGGGTTTTATAAAATGACCAGTGAGGCAAAAATAATTTTTTAAATGATGACAACTATCTTTTCTCCTAGGAAAATGCCTCCAGAACACCTTAGCCTTCCAAGACAATATATGAGAGAAAACTCACTGGCTATGTTCTTACTGAAGTGTATGAAATATTTGTAAATGTGTGCCATTGCTGTTAAAGGAGTTTAAATTTTTTAAATGTTTAGAATCCTAATTACTTTATTTGAAAAAAAAAACCCACCCCAAAATGTAGTTTTTAAACTCACCCAGAGGTACAATATGCAATGCCCATTTTCCTATCTTTCCCACACCTCTGGAAAATCATGTTTAAAGAAAACATTTGAGGGATATCTGGGTGGCTCAGTCGGTTAAACATCTGACTTGATTTCGGCTCAGGTCTTGATCTCAGGGTCATGAGTTCGGGCCCCACATTGGGCTCCATGTTGGGCATGGAGCCTACTTAAGAAACAAAAAACATCTGATCAACCACAAGGTATATCACTGTGAAAGTCCAAACTCCTGAGGACAAAGACCCCAGAAACTCCCTCCAGAAGGGAAAACAAAGGTTATGTCAAAAGGATGAAGAATCAGAAAACCAGAATGGCTTCAGACCTGTCCGTAGTAACCTAGGAAGCTAGAACCTGATGGAGCATTCCCTTGAAAGTTCTGAGGAAGCCTTCCAGCCTGCAGTTCTACACTCAGCAAACCACCAATCAGGTGTGAGGGAAAAATAAAGATATTTTCCAACTTGCGTGTTCTCCAGTAAACACTTGTGCTTTCATGTACTTTTCAGAAGACAGTGCTCTGAAATTAAGAAGACAGTTAAGGAAGTACACCAAGAAATAGGAGGCTACAGAATCCAAAAAGCAGGCAATACTACATAAGAGAGAGGGGGAGAGGCCTCATGGGGGAAGGTGTAAGCAGATCTCTGGCCGCAGAGCCCACAGAGTGCCCGAGCCCTCAGAGTGACTCTCCAGAAGAGAGAACCTCTGAGAAGAAGGACCTAATAGCATTCCAGATGTGTTTGGCCCACTCAAAAGGAGACTTCCACAACTGGGGAAGTGTTCAGAGGTGAATGATTAAGTATGTAAAAAACAGAGAAGCTGAACCACATAGCTACAGGAAAGCAGGTTGTGAAAACAAAACAAAAAAAAAATGGAGACTGATCTTAAGAGACGTCATGACTCAGCTGTGAATGGTCATAATTGTGTTGACACCGATGATTGGTCACACAGACATTGTGACACAATAGTCCTGGGGCAAAGGAAAGTATGCGCGCGTGCAAAGGTGGGGATTAGGCAAGCAGAATGTGAACCCTCTTGGTTTCGGTGGGAACTCAGTGAATAATGCCTAGAACAGAAGAAAAACAAGACGTAAAGAGAGAAGCATGTTGCATACAGAAGAGGTAATTACTAAAAGCTCAACTACTGGAGATAGTTTGATTCTCACTGCAAAAGTGGAAGGGGGCAGCGGAGGGACTGTTGTGTTTTTGTAGTAAGCCTTGTAGAACTGGTGACTCTTTAAATTCTGTGCATGTTTAAAAAGTTAAACTTTAAAAGGGGAAAAGGGAGGGGAGAATTCAAATGAGGAAAAAAAATGACAAGTAAGATGAGTTACACGTCCTATCATAAGGGAGCTCAAAAAAGAATACTCCCAAATTAATATAAAACAAGGAATTGAGATTCATGTCAAGTGTAATTTCCTTAAACAGATCATTAAAAAGAGAAAGTCATGGACTTTTATGTTCCTCTCCTTTTTTTCTTTCCACCTACCCTCACACCTGGACAGATGATTGTGTGTATCTGCTGTAAGCCAGAGGTTATAGGGGACCTCAAATTGGCATTGGCTTTTGCCTGAATAGGAGGACAGGACAGTGGGGGCCAAGTTGGAGCTCATCGTCTCTCCTAGGCTCTTTTTTAAACATTTATCTATTTGAGAGACAGAGAGCAGGGAGGGGAAAAGCAGAGAAAGAGGGAGAGGGAATCCCAAGCAGATTTCCTGCTGAGCATGGATTCCCAACACAGGGCTTGGTCTCATGACCCTGAGATCAAGACCTGAGCCGAATCCCAAGAGTCAGACACTCAACCAACTGAGCCCTCCAGGTGCCCTTGACCTAAGTTCTTGATTGTCCATCTGTGTGTCTGGCTTCTCTCTGCTTCTCATCTGATTCTTAGAACACCTTATGTGTCTCCCCCTCTTCAGTTGGCTTCCTGGTCTGAGCTCATCTGTCCGTGGGCCTGGCTTCGATTCATTCTTTACCCTGACCTTGCTGTCTCCAACCCCTGCCCTATCCCTTTCCTCAGCCCAATTCTTAGTTCCTGGCCCCAATCTCTTCATGAAAACTTGGCTCAATCCGCTTTGAAAAACCAAGGCAAATGGAAGTGCCTGAGAAGAATTTGGAGAATCTGCTGCCTTGTTCTTTCTTCACTCTTGAGACCCAGGATAGCAGCTGAGGGCACATGTGGGGAGAAGCACGTGTGTGTGTTTTGGGAGAAGAGGGGACAGCCATCTCGGGCCCCATCCTTTTCTCTGGGAATGCTATTGTGTATATTTCTGACATCCTGGTGCATTCTTTCATTGATACGTTCTTCTGTTCCTCTTAGAAACGGTTCTCAAATTTTAAATCTAGAGGTATCTTTCCAGCTTCCGTGCATGAGCTGTATTTTGCTCTCTTAAGAGGCTGTGACCAGACTCCACAGTCCGTGGTGATTTTACACGAAGTGACATCTGATTTGCTTTTAGACTGCATTCCATACCAATCAGCCCAGCCCTGTGGTTTGTGGACTAACTCCTGTTGTCTCTCAACATATGGAGTGCTATTAGATAGTGTGAGTTGGAGTCTTGTCAGGGAGGCTGATTAAGCCACAGTCGGGGACAGTCGTCCTAAGTGTGAAATGTAACAGGCCCTCCGAAACGGCGCTGGGAGCCTCTGGAGGTGGTTGGTGCCTCTCTGTTGGGGCATCGGGAGCTTCGCTAACAAAGCAAACACATTTTTTTTTCCCCTAGCATGGGCTAGGTCTATGGCAGTAACATTTGGAAAGTTGAGTAACAGGGAACATAGATAACTGTGAACAGATGGACAACTATTAAAAGATTTGAGGGGCTTTTATCATCTCTCAAATGGCCTTCACCCACCTACAGGATACCCAGTTCCCTTGCAAGATTACGTAAAGGGCTCAATTAAATTTTTTCTTCCCTTTTTTTCTTCTTCAATTGCAGTAGAAGCAAAAGTTCTGACGTTAAGAGGAAAAGAATAGATGAGAAACTTCTAATTTTGAATCCCCTTGGGATTAGATGCTGATCTCAGCTGTGCAGAGAATACTGCCCCATATTTTGAAAGAGTAGCTGCTGGCAGTTTTAGAGATGACTTCCAAAATAGACAGTGAACTCCCCCATCCGTATCTGATGACCGTCTGACATTTAGATGCAGAGTAACAGAGCTATCCACGTGTTTTGAGGAGTATAACCTTGTTTTTAAATATGGCCATGGCAAGTCGTTATGTTTAAGCTCAAAACTAGTGAAATACAAAATGCAAAAAAAAAAAAATGCATTACCTGGTTCCTTGCAGAAATAAGAAATGTTGCACGTCTTAGAGCAATAATATTTGCCCACCCTCTGGGGCAGCACTGTCTCTGATATGGGAGCATGCCAGTCCTCTTTGGCTCAAGATCATGCTTGGAAAGTTTGCAAGAGTGAGAACGACAGACACTGATTAAGAAGAGGCATGTTTTACTCTCTCTGGGGCAGGAGGCTGATTTTGCCAAAAATAGTCATAGGTGGTACAGTGGGAGCTGTGCTACCTCAACGTTGGATCTCATGAGCCCGGCCAAATTAGATTTGGTTCCATTCCTCAGGGGTCGCCTTCATAGCATTACGTTATAGGGCCAACAAATTTCAAGGTACTGGGGCGCCTGGGTGGCTCAGTGGGCTAAGCCTCTGATTTCGGCTCAGGTCATGATCTCAGGGTCGTGGCATCCGGCTCTCTGCTCAGCAGGGAGCCTGCTTCCCCCCTCCACCCGCCTCCCTCTCTGTCTACTTGTGATCTCTGTGTGTCAAATAAATAAATAAAATCTTTTAAAAAAAAACATTTCAAGGTACTACCTGTGTACAATCAGTGTAGCTCTTGGAGGAGTGTTTGGAAGCAGGAAGGATAGATACCCAACCCCACTTTTATCCAATGTCCATTCCCTTCCTCAGCATCAAACCCAGTTACTCCCAGCTAAGACTGCTGGGTCACTGAAGCTTCCTGTCTCCAGAAACCACCCCCTGCCCCCAGACCTAAATTTTGTCCAAAAACAACCCGCAGCAAAAGGAAATAAACATTCTTGATATTTTAATTTAAAATCTCCACCCTTCAGAATAATTGTAATCTGAAATAATCCAGCAACAGAAATGCTAAAGGTAGTGATAAGTGGAAAACAGGTAGCTTCTTGGAGGTAAAAACCCATTTGCCTGCTAAACGATGCAATTTTATAAACTCATAGTTCCGCGCTGGGCTGTTTGACTTAAGGTAATTGAGTAAATAAACAACAATTATCAGTAGGTTTAGTATCCCCCAGAGAGTTATACTTGCACAGAAAGAGTCATTGGAAGTACTTAAAATATGTTCCTACCATTTAGTAGGATAAAAGTTGGCAACATTAACCGTGAGATACATGTTCACAGGCTTTTAAGTATATGCTAGACATAGAATGTATCATAGCACAGGAAGCATCCAACCAGACACTTGTTAATGGCGTAGGGAGTGAATTTCTTGTGCATTACATATGGGGCTTATAAATGCCATTGAATTGAGTGAATAATAAGAATATTTTCATTTAATTGAAAATAAGTTCAATATACTTTGTGGGTTTTTTTTGTTCCAAGTTCTATGTTTTTTGGAATTTCACCTGTTTTCCTGCTGTGTAGAAATACTGTCTAGGTAATTAAAGCCATTCTGAGCAATTTTTATTTTCCTTCTTGCTGCTGTTAAGTTTACTGGTGTTGGCTTCCTAATCCTCCCTGACATTCACACAGACTCCTGTTTGTGCCTGTGTTTTTCTAGAATGGCAGAGATGCAAGCACTGATGGAGAGGCTGGAGCGGGTGGTTGGCCGACTGGAGCTTCTGTCTGCGGGGTCCCACCGGCCTCCTGGGGACTGCGGGGAGATTAATGGTGTCATTGGAGGTAGGGACACGAATTGTTGTCATTACTGGTCTCCGTGAGGGTTGCTTAATGTTGTCCCCATCACTTAGTTCTCGAGAAATATTTTTGTCTACTCTGTACCCCTTCCCTTATATGTGACCATGACATTAACCAAATGCAAGCCATCCCTGAAAAAGGGAGAGGCAAAGTGTTCCAACCCACAATCCACAAAAATTAACCAGTTATCTGTGCCTATTAAGAGCATGATCTATATGCCAAATGTCATTATTCTTTTGTTTTAGTGTTTATAATGTTCCGTATTCCATAGTGACTATAAATATATTATCTGAGAAATTAACGTTCTCAATTACAGTGTCAATGGGAAGGAATTATCATTCTGTCGATTTTAATTTTAAAGAGAACAAGTCATTAAATTTAAGAACTATAATTGGGAAGGAAAGGAGTCTAAGGTGAAGGCAAACATTGGTTTCAAGTAACATGATTACATCGCACTGTTTTACTTGTGCTTATTTCTAATCAAATGTGCCTTTAACCGTATGTGTCAATGCCACATTTGAAAAAAAAAAGTTTTAAAAATATTATGTGATCAAACATAAAAAGTTAACTGCATAACATAAGAAGTTAACTATAAGGACACCATATATGGCAAACTCTCTAAGTTATTGACAGTCATTTTTTCAGTTCCTTCTTGTCTGAGGTCATAGTCTTAGCAAAATAAAAATACAGGACACCCAGTTACATTTGAATTTTAGATGAACTACTTTTTTTTTTTTTTGGCATAAGTGTGTTCCAAATACTGCATAGGATATACTGCATGGTTACACACTTATCTTAAAAATGTATTCATTGTTTATTTGAAATTCAGATGTAACTGGGGGTTCTGCATTTCATCTGGCAGCTCTATTCTTGTGTCAAGTACATTTCCTCCTTATCTGACCCATTTTGAATCCTATCAGGCTTTGGGGGCTGGGAAAAGCCTTGGGGAATGGGGGCTTCAAAAAAAAAAAAAAAAAAAAAAGCTTTCACCAGGCAAGATCCACATTGGTGCTTCTAGAATTTCAGACATATTTGGAACCTTGCCTTGTGTTGCACTCCTTGGGACAAAAATGACTGTGTGAGCACAAATGTACAGGCTGGTCCCCTCCCCACCCCCCCGGAACAGAATGAAAATTAAAATGCTTTGAATGAGTTGAAAGGGGTGTTGTTTAAGGGGAGGCTGCCAGGGGCCTGCAAGTTTCTTCCACATCAACTGAGATACATCTATGATTTCATTTTAAGCCTCTTTTTGTTAACTGTATGGTTGGCATATGAGATCCAGTCAACCTCCTTTGTAAGAAAATATTTTCATGTTCACTTCAGTAACTTGGTTTCCTTATGTCTTTGACATAAGTGATCAAAAGACATTTCTTTACAAGTGCTGACCACAAATGTAAAGCCCGTGAATACAGAAAATAAAGTTAAACTCCAACTCTCAGGAGACTGCGTAGTGTTGTTGAATGAAGGGGGAGAGAAATCCCTCCGTAGTTTGAACCTCACGTGACTTAAAGAGGTGCTAGACTGCACTTTGTATTTTATTTGTTAAAGAAATAATTATTATATATATAATTATAATATATAAAACATAAAATATAAATAATATATAATATATCATTTATAATTTATAATATATAAAATATAAATAATAGCCTATTAATAGGCTAAACAAAAATTGGAAGGCGGATAATTAAATTACTTGGGTATTTAAACAGGTACATTCTGATACAGCAAATCATTCTAAACCATTTATTAAAGTTAGGTGTTTCAAAACAACTTAGCCAGTAATTTATTATTCTACTTGAAATAGAGTAGGGTCATTGGGAAGAAGGATAAGTAGCGAAATACCTGAAAGACACCCGTCCTTTAGAGTTCGCTCATCCTCAGCAGCATTGATTTCATTTCTTCTTAGTGAGCCTTGATGATCCCCTAAACTCTGTTTTTAATAAGTCCTTGAGAACAACCTCTTGCTTTAAACATAAACATCATTATAACAGTGATGTTGTAACTAAAGTTTAGGGAAAAGTTTGAAGGTAAAAAGAAACTTTCAGATGAAATCCCATCCATTACACATCTGTAATATGCACAGGTCAGAGGACTGCCTTCACATGAGCCTGGAGCTTTGTTGGGTTTTCCAAAGTGTTTTCTTTCTTTTTTTCCCCTTGACCATCAGGTAAGTTTGCTTTAACCGTTGAAGAAGAATTTCTGCGTGCCCGCCAAGTGACAAGTACTATGTGTTACGTGCAAGGAAATCTAAGATGAACTACATACAGTCAGAATCCTCCAGAATCTTTAGTCTCTGTGCATTGCCATTCATGGCCACAGATGCTTTGATTAAGGTGCTCACAAGGTGCATGTTGTGGGGAAAGACAGGTTGTTAAAGGCTGCCCAGAGGAGGTATGAGCAGAGCTGAGTGATGAAAGGAAATTGGAAAATAGTACCTTTTATCACCATTCCTTCTGCTAGGTAGAGTGCTTTGTCGTGTTTCTAAAACTCTCCCACTCTAGACACGCAGCAGAGTCCTCTGAGGTGTCTCCCCCAGCAACAAATGGGTTGATCTGCTTCCCGATGGATCCATAAGGAATCTTTGGGCATACCTCCCCTTTTATGTTCAGTAGTCGATACGTACTATATTGTGAACATTAAGGTAACTCAGCTTCAGTCGCCTGCTAAGAAGTTAGATCGCAGATACATAGCACTTTCAAAAACTGTTTTCATCACCCTCTGGGCCTGTGGAAATGGGCCTCCAGGAAAGCAAGGAAGCTTTATCCTACACGTTTATGAGGGAGGGATACTTCAGTAGAGTATGAGAAGAGAATCCTAGGTTTTGGTTTGGATATTTTTTTTAAGATTTCACTTATTTATTTACTTACTTACTTACTTGAAAGAGAGAGAGCGAGCATGATTGGGGGGCAGAGGGACATTTAAAAGGCACTGAGCAGGGAGCCTGATGCAGACAGAGCTCCATTCCAGGACCCACTGAGCAGGGAGCCTGATGCAGACAGAGCTCCATTCCAGGACCCCGGGATCATGACCTGAGTTGAAGTCAGACGCTTAACTGACCGAGCCACCCAGACGCCCCTGGCTGGAATTTTAATTGTCTGTGGGGTTGAGTTTCTCAATATTAGGGTCCTGAAATCTGGGACTAAGACATGGTTTTTCTGTTAGTTAAGAGGCAGGAGAAGAGAAGCAGAGCATGCCAGGTTGAGCTGATGTCACTTAGGTTTTGACAGTAAGTTGTCAGATCAAAACTTACCGTGAGTTAGCTCAGCAGTCCTTCCCATGCCTCCAGCTCCACTTCCTACCCCCCAGAAAGTGAGGACAGGGCAGAACAGAATGTGTGACACCGATGTTCTTTTCCTATTTGCCCAGAGTTTGTTATTGCCTTTTAATTGTCCTGGGTGATCTTGATGACTGTTTGCAAGGTCATATCCACAAGGCTTGTGTCAGTTCTTGGATCTGCCACTCAATTTGACCTAAAGCTTTGGTCAAGTCATGTGCCCTGATTGCATCTCCATTTCTTCATTGGTCATAGTGTGACGCTACTTACTTCATGAGTTTGGGGCAGGAATAAATTAGTATGTAAGTGAAAGTGCTTACTCAAGTGGATGAAAAATAGCAAAGCATTGTTTTCTTGAGCCGTTGAGAAACGTTTCCTAAATACTGAGTGAATGAATGTCCTGGTGCAAAGAATGAGAACGGCATGAGTGATATTAAGCTTCCATAGTTCCTATGGCAAAGCAATACCAGCTTTTCATTAAACTCTTGGGAACTGACAAATGTGCTTCTTTCAAAGGTGTGGCACCCTCGGTGGAAGCCTTTGATAAGCTGATGAACAGCATGGTGGCTGAGTTTTTAAAGAAGAGTAGGATCCTTGCTGGTGATGTGGAGACTCACGTGAGTACTTTCCTCTCTTGTTGTCTGTGGAGAAGATGACTACTATGAAAAAAACCCAAAATGACAAAGGTGGGTGAAGATATGGGGAGACTGGGACCCTTGTGCACTGCTTGCTGGTGGGAATGTAAAATGGTGCAACCAGGATGGAATTCCCACAATCCCACTTCTGGGCATAGACCCAAAGAATTGAAAGCAAGATCTCGAAGAGGTGTTTGTACACCCATTTTCACAGCAGCGTTGTTCACAATAGCCAAGAGGTGGAAGCAACCAGAGTGTCTGTTGGTGTAGGAAGGGTAAACACAATGCGGTCTATACGTACAAGGGAATATTACTCAGCTTTGAAAAGGAAGGAAATTCTGACATGTGCTACCATGTGGATATACTGAGGATATTCTGCTCAGTGAAATAAGCCCGTCGCAGAAGGACAAATACTGTATGATTCTACTTCCATGAGGTACCTATGATCTCATTTATTTGAGCTATCTGAGTAGTCAAACTCATAGATGCAGAAAGTAGAATGGTGGCTCCTCAGGGCTGGGGGAGGGGAGAAATGGGAACTTGCTTAATGGGGACAGAGTTTTAGTTTTGCAATGAAAACTAAACTCCCGAAAAAGTTCTGGAGATCTGTTGTAAAACAGCATGAATATACATAACGCTACTGAACTGTATGCTTAAAAATGGTTAAGATGGAAGATTTTGTATTATGTGTGTTTACCACAGCGAAAAAGTGCAGCCTGAGGAAAAGCAAAGCCATAGAATTGGATTTGGGAAATTTGGATTTCCCAATCTTTGGATTGGGAAAGACCTATAATGGTATCTCAGCCACCCTCCCAGTTTTAGACATTTCTTTTTTACATTTAAAATGTTTAGCATCATCCTTGAGAGCAGTCATTATTTGCATGCATTGAGTGAAAAATCCAATGTAATAGCCAAACCACTTAGAAACCTAAAAGAAATCTATCACCAGGTTCTTCTTTTTTATTTGCCTTTGTTTCTCACAGAGGATTAAATTCCAAATCCATCTGCTTATGGATTTCTCAGCAATGGCAAACCCATTTTCAGTGTAGATTCATAGAAAATCTGATTCTTGAATAAAGCTGTGGTTTGTGGTAAAAGAAAAAAAAAAAAGAAAAACATAAAAAGGGACTCTCTCTTACTTGTCCCCCAATTAGACGTTCCCTGCAACACCCAGCACCAGTCGTCCACACAATCTGGTGACTCAGGTCATACCAGAGTCTCCAGAATTGTAAGTAATAGGTGCTTCTCTCATCACATTTGCAACGCATTTGTTCATCACAGCTGAGAAAAATGGAAGATTCTCCTCATGACCTCCGTGTTTATTAAATATACCTGCTGAAGTGCCATGGGCAAAAGAGGGGAAGCTCGGATGTACATGAATTCTAGAAACGTCTGTGTAATAAGACGTGTTCGCTTCAGATGCGTCATAGAGCTCGGTGATTGCTCTGGCCTGCCCTCGAGCTTTAATGGGTTTGTTCATAAGAAACGGTGTGCACAGTAAAATAGTGGCTGAGCTGCTTCTGTCCTGAGGAGTGACGGTACCTGAAAACCACACAGAAACTGGACTGTTGCTGCCAATCCACTGAAAGAGATTCTCGAGTGATTGACAGACCTTTACTGTCTTGAACACTATTACAATTGGGTCATTATTTCACTTTTTTTTTTAAGGTGTTTTTTTTTTTAAGATTTTATTTATTTATTTAACAGAGAGAGAGAGATCACAAGTAGGCAGAGAGGCAGGCAGAGAGAGAGGAGGAAGCAGGCTCCCCGCTGAGCAGAGAGCCCGATGCGGGACTCAATCCCAGGACCACTGGGATCATGACCTGAGCTGAAGGCAGAGGCTTAACCCACTGAGCCACCCAGGCACCCCTCACTATTTTTTTTAAATATTTGTTTGTTATAATTTTTTTAAGATCTTATTTATTTATGTATTTGAAAAGAAAGAGCATGAGCGGGAGGGGCAGAGGCAGAGGGAAATGGCGAATCCCAAGCGGACTGCACTGAGCGTGGAGCCCAATGCAGGGTTCAGTCCCATGACCCCAAGATCATGACCTGAGCCAAAATCAAGAGTCAGCCACTTAACCAACTGCACCACCCAAGTGCCCTTCATTATTATTACTATTCGTTAACATTGACATTGTGTTTCTGAGATACAGAGTACATTATAACTCTCATTAGTAATAGCTCACAGAACCATGTAGAGAAGTGTTTTACTAAAGAGTAAAGAGGCCTATTAATAGATATATTTAATTTTGCATTAGAAAACATGTAGAGTTTGCGTACTAAGTAAGTCTCTTCAAATGCCATAGTAAACAGTTCCTTTCAATTCTTTTCAGAACAAAGCAAGTTATAAATAAAGTGTAGCTTCATTCATATTAAGCTTTTTCTTCTCTCCACTCATCAGCCTGAAAATAGTATGACTCAGTTGGACTATTCTCGAGAACGGATGCAAAATGCTTAAAAAAATTGTTTCTCACTAGTGGGTTTTTTTAAAGTGAAAGAAGGAAGATAAGGAGAGAAGGAAAGAAAAAAGAGAGGGAGAGAGAGGAGGAAAAGAAAGAAAGGAGAGGGGAGGGGAGAGGAGAGGAAAGGAAAAGAAGAGAAGAGAAGAGAAAAGAGAAGAAAGAAAAAAGAGAAAAGAAAAAGGAGGAAGGGGGGTAGGAAGGAAGGAAGGAAGGGAAAAAAGCTTGTCATCCAAAAGTTTAGACTCTGATTCTACAACACAAAGAGAGCACAGGCAGCCATTGTCCATCTGCCCATGACTTTAATACATTGAGCAAGTGGTTTATTTTTTCTGTCTTATGGAACCATGTGTCATTGACATTAAGCTTGCAGCTGCTGCCTCTCACATAAGCCAGAAGTGGGGGTTGAACTTTGTTCCAAGAACACACCTGTTGCCTGAAAAAGAAAAAAAAAAAACAACACAAAAACCCTCACATACCTGATTGTACAGTATGGAAATTTGAGAATGACACAAATGTGCGTCACACTAAATCCTAGTCCTGTGTTTAAAAGATACTAATAATGAATAAGGGCAGCCGAGCTATGATTTAACGTCTGCTTCGATGTGTTGGCTGCTGGTTGGGCTTAATTTACTGATCGCTCAATAGTCTATTGACAGAACAGACCACAAAAAGGGGGAACTAATAGCTACAATTAGGAAGCTCTGCTGAACCAGATAGCATAACAGGTTTAGAAAAGATTAGATCTTGTAAAGCCTTCTTGGATGCAACATAAACCCAGGGGCTTATTTAAACTGCTCTTCAACCCAGGAGTACTGATGCAGCTTGCACCCCTTTTAAGAGGGAGGTATAATTTTATAATAGAGGGTTAGATTAAATGGGGTCTTCAATGTCAAAGGAAAGGGTTATCCGTAATACCAAGCCCTTGGTCAGACATCATTTATCTTTAACCGGACTAATGTGATTGTTTCTTACAAAGCTGTCCTGTTGTTATTCATGGTCTAGGGACCCAACCTCGGGCTAGCTGTAAATGACTTGACAGTCCCGAAACAGCTACAAGTCATGTAGATCCTCATAATGCAAACCCTTTTTGGAGATTTATGGAATTTACATTTTTAAAATGTCTCTAGAAGTCTGGAACATTTATTTTCTGCCCTTGATTAAAATGGATAAGAAAGAAACACTCTTTTATTCATCGTTTCATAAAAATGAAAGAACCATAATTTGAACAAAAAGGCAATAAAATTCAATTAAGAAGTATAACACACTTAAGCATCGTGTGATTAACTCACAGCACACAATGTTAGGACCTTGCCTTCCCTGCCATCATAAAGGATGCACATTTTTAGCCAATTGTGGTAGCTGAACTCTGGGGTCACCGTCACGGCTCTAGATGTGTTTAGTCTTTGTCATTGATGCAAGTTCATCTACAAAACCTTGTGTTCATTTTATGCCGTGCTGGCTGAGTCACGTGTTCAAAGAGAGGCGGACGAGGACTAGCACTCTGTATCTGGGTCTTAGAGCTGGCTCACGTTTTTGCAGCATAACCTTGAGCTCGTCCCTTACCCTCCTCAGTAATGAGGCTGGATGACCTCACTCCCAGGGGCCTTCCCTTTCTGGCAGTGGGAGTGACCACCTGTTGTGTGGGCATTAGAGCAAGAGGGAGGGGCTGGTCCGTTTCCAGACAGAGCTTGCCATAGGACATCATCACGAATATAAAAGCATCTTGGGCCGTGCCAGGGAAAGTACTTCAGTCATCTCAACATCCGAAACAAACAGAAGGAAACATGTCAGGATGTTTCCTTCCCAAGGATGCACAGAACACTAAAGAAAAATATCATCCTGCTTTACTATGCTACACAAGACACTCAGACGCCTTCATTGGAAGAGACCTTGAGGCCTCCCTGAGTCTGTCCTTCTTGGTCTTACAGGTTGTCACTTACTCCTTTATTGGACCTGTTCTATGAAAATGATAACTCTGTCTTTGGAGTAAATAACACAAAATGTGTGCGTATTTATGTTTCTAATTGTATCTTTCTCTTCCTTAATTCATACTCACTTAAAAAGTGATCCTTTGGGGTGCCCAAGTGGCTTGGTTGGTTAAACATCTGTCTCTTGATCTCAAGCTCAGGTCTTGATCTCAGGGTCCTGAATTCAAGCCCATGCGGGGCATGGAGCCTACTTTAAAAAATATATATATATATATTTTTGCATTTTAAATGCTCTGTAACCTGGGTCAATATAGGAACCCTTCTGCCCTCTCTCCTCCCCCCTCAAAATCATCAGAAGCAGAGGTCGGGGTTGACTCCGCCAACACCCCATTCTACACAGACCTCCTTCACTCTCCCGCTTACCTTCAGCCAAGTTGTTTCTCCCATTAATTTCTAGTTCCCTGCTAATTGCTTCATTTGAAACATTTATTTATTTATTTATTTATTTGCTATTTCGAATTTTTATTTATTTATTTTTAAATTTATTTTTATTTCTTTTCAGCGTAACAGTATTCATTGTTTTTGCCCCACACCCAGTGCTCCATGCAATACATGCCCTCCCTAAAACCCACCACCAGGCTCCCCTACCCTCCCACCCCCCGCCCCTTCAAAGCCCCTCAGGTTGTTTTTCAGAGTCCATAGTCTCTCATGATTCATCTCCCCCCCCAATTTCCCTCAACTCCCTTCTCCTCTCCATCTCCCCATGTCCTCCGTGTTATTTGTTAGCTCCGCAAATAAGTGAAACCATATGATAGTTGACTCTCTCTGCTTGACTTATTTCACTCATCATAATCTCTTCCAGTCCCGTCCATGTTGATACAAAAGTTGGGTATTCATCCTTTCTGATGGAGGCCTAATACTCCATAGTGTATATGGACCACATCTTCCTTATCCATTCGTCCGTGGAAGGGCATCTTGGTTCTTTCCAGTTTGGCAACCGTGGCCATTGCTGCTATGAACATTGGGGAACAGATGGCCCTTCTTTTCACTACATCTGTATCTTTGGGGTAAATACCCAGTAGTGCAATTGCAGGGTCATAGGGAAGCCCTATTTTTAATTTCTTGAGGAACCTCCACACTGTTCTCCAGAGTGGCTGCACCACCTTGCATTCCCACCAACAGTGTAAGAGGGTTCCCCTTTCTCCCCATCCTCTCCAACACACGTTGTTTCCTGTCTTGCTAATTTTGGCCATTCTAACTGATGTGAGGTGGTATCTCAATGTGGTTTTAATTTGAATCTCCCTGATGGCTAGTGATGATGAACATTTTTTCATGTGTCTGATAGCCATTTGTATTTTTTTAAAAGATTTTATTTATTTATTTAACAGAAAGAGATCACAAGTAAGCAGAGAGGCAGGCAGTGAGCGGGGGTGGGGTGGGGGAAGGAGCTGGCTCCCTGCGGAGCAGAGAACCCGATGCGGGGTTCGATCCCAGGACCCTGAGATCATGACCTGAGCCGAAGGCAGAGGCTTTAACCCACTGAGCCACCCAGGCGCCCCGAGAAACATTTATTTTTACAGTAACTAGACATAGAGTACTTTGGCAATTTCAAGCCCAAAGGATCTGTATGTCTTTCACATTCTTCAAATGGCAGAAATCCAAAAACTGACTTGTGGCATGAATTCTGCCCCTAGATTTCATACAGACTTTGAGTTGGGACTTTTCTTTCTTACTGACTTAGCCAGTTACGATTATCAGAATTATTAGAGAAGGAGATGCATTAAAATCATCCCTTCTAATATATATCCCTTTTCTTTTTCCTTCTCCCTCCCTCTCACTTTTCTTTCCTACTTCGCTCCCTCCCTCCACACGCTGGAGAGGTTAGGTGACATCGGTGATAGGCTGAGTGATGAACCATGACTTGGGGCAGAGCGGGAAATCTGGTCTCCCCAGTTGCAGTCCTTTGGGTGGGGAGACAACCGTCTTTGACTCTCGGCAGCTGTGTCCCCCATCACCTTTGTGGGAAATGAGCCCTAGTGAGAAGCACGTGGCACTGACTGCCGTCTTCCTCCCGGCCTCTACACTCCATAGCGGTTCCCACTTCCCCTACCCGATGCCCACCGTGTGAGGAAAGAGTGGTCAGACAGCTGGCTCAGACAAGGGCTGAGGAGGGGGCGGCACACCATCACTGCTCATGTGCTTCAGGCTTCTCCTCAGAGCAGTGCTGAGTGAGGCGACAGGGAGAATGGTGGCCTGCAGGACAGATGCATGGTGTCCCCCGCGGGTCTTGGTTTCCACCCCATCACACCAGCCTGGGCTCGGCCTGGTCCTCACTCACTGTGCTGTTGGGTGTCAAATTTGCAGAATTCCAGAAGGTCACAGATAGATCCGTTTCTGTCCTCATTTCTTCCCAAGAATGTGAAGAATTCTTATTCTCAGCATTGGACACATACTTTGCAACCCAGCCCATGCTCTGACGCACAGCCCACTCCTGCTAGGTCGCTAGCCTTAGTGGGACCTCCCTGGGACCCCTTTTCAACTTCAGGGCCTTGTTTGGAGCGTACAACCCCTGTCTCTTCCCTTGCACATTCTCGTTTCATGGTGCACTGGGAGCTTTGGGGACCAGCTGGTGAGAAACTGGTCTTAGAATCCAGACATCTCCTGAAGGGCCCCCAGGCATCACTAACCCCCAGGATCTCCCCATCTGCCAAAAATAAAACTCCACCCAAAGTTTTTGCTGAACCAATGAATTAGGTGCCGTGAATCTTGCAGGTTAAGATAACACTGGTTATCCCTGTCTTTTCTGCGTTTGCTAGTACGGACCACATGGAGAACAGGGATGCCTTCTGAGCATGCCCAGGCCTGCTGTGACGGGGGGCAGACCCGTCCCCCAGCAGCTGGCTGCTCTTGGCCTCTACCTGGGGACAAAGTAGATGACTGAGTCTCACACGAACGGCACTGTGCTGTGTAGAAGCCTAGCAAGAGTGTGCAGCTCAGGCCACATCAGGAGTTCCCCAGGGTAACCAGCAACTTCTCTCCAGCCGTTTTTCTCCCGGGCAGTGCCCTCTCAGAGGACTGCTTGCCACGTCAGAATTGAATCATACCACCTAGTGCCGCAAAAATTCATTTCCTGTCCTCACCCTTCTCTTTCCCTGCCCTTCCTTCTTCCTAAAACTACACCAAAGTCGAAACATTTGTAGTTTGTTTTAACTTAATTGTCTGCCCGGAGGCTGCTTCAGCATCTGAAAATTAATACTTTGTCTAAAAGTAATGGCCTGATTTCATTTAGATTATCTTGTTATTTCTATCCATGCACCCACCCCCACAAAACACACGCACGCACACACGGGCATATCCACTACGTGCCTAAGAATTCCTCGTCACGCTGTATTAGCTACGTATAAGAGAAAAAACAGTCTCGGGCAAATATATCAGATGTCAGGCCCAAGACTCCCTCAGATTGTAGGAAATATGTTTGCAGCTTTGTCAGTTGTGTGGAAGGCAAATACAAAATATGCTTTCTTGCCTTTAGTAGTAGTATTTCTATTATTACTTATTAGTATAGTTAGTATTTAGGTTGTGGTTTACCAGTATAAGTTTCAAAATATGAGAGTTTAAAAAAAATATGAGAGTTTATACATTTTGTAACATATTACAACCCAACTCTTTTTTATTTAAGATTTTATTTATTTATTTGAGAGAGAGGCAGTGAGAGAGCATGAGCAAGGAGAAGGTCAGAGGGAGAAGCAGACTCCCCGTGGAGCTGGGAGCCCGATGCGGGACACGATCCCGGGTCTCCGGGATCATGACCTGAGCCGAAGGCAGTCGTCCAACCAACTGAGCCACCCAGGCGTCCCACAGCCCAACTCTTTTTAATGTGTCAAATATAAGATGTTTTAGTGATGTAAAGAAAAGAGGGTTCTCAGTGAATTAATAATTTATTGTTCATTAAAGGAGATGCATATATGTAAAATAATCCACTGTATGTATGTGCGTATACATATATACATATCCAGCCATAAAAAAATAGTGAAAGAGAAAGAAGTCAGATGGAAGGACAAATACCATAGGATTTCACTTACATGTAAAATTTAAAAAACAAAACAAACTAAACAGAAGAGAAACAGACTTACAAATGCTGAGAACAAACTGGTGGTTGCCAGCGGGGACAGGCGTGGGGAGGTAGGCAAACTGGGTGAAGGTGATTAAGAGGTACAAATTTCCAGTTAGAAAATAAAGAAGACGTGGGATTACGGTGTACAGCATAGGGAATACAGCTAACTAATTTATTGCAGTGACCATATCCTCATGTGTATAGATACCAAATCACTATGTTGTATACCGAAACAAATACAATATTCTATTTCCGTGATCCTTCAAAAAAAATCACTAATCATATGTGTTTGCAATAGAAATCTTTTCCCTTTCAGAAAACACTTTTTTTATTTTTCTTTTTTTTAAAGATTTTATTTTAAAGTAATCTCTATGCCCAACACGGGGCTCAAAGTCATAACCCCAAAATCAAGAGTCACATGCTCTACTGACCGAGCCAGCCAGGCGCCCCAGGAAAACACTTTCCTAAGGCAACTGGAATATTGATATCTGACTTTCAGTTGGTTAATTTCATTAAAACTGATTAATATACAGGAAAGGTATTATGGTTTACCGATAATTTGGGGCTCACTCATTGGTGCTGGGGTTTAGGACAAGGTTGCAGAAGTATGCTGCTCTCCTCTGACCCTCTCAGCCTCTAGCACTGTACCCCACAGGCTCATCCGTGCTTGCTAAATGAATGAATGAAAATGAATGTTTGATGAACGAATCAAATCATTAATGAATTATTGAACCAATCCATGGACGAACATACCATCGCTGAAAGTGTAGATAAAGTAATATCCCAGACTAACAGTTGAAAAGAGATCAAGGCCAAGTGTAAAGTCATGAATCATGTGAAATTTGGAGAAACATAGACTCCAAAGATTTTTGTTTATCTCACACACACACACACACATGCTTATATCCTGAATTTCTCCTAGACCTGACAGTTTATCTAGTACCTCCCTCATTCCCTTAAGAAAAGCTAAGTGAGAATTTTCTCTAATTTATTTGAGGATAGTTGACTCATATGTTACATAGTTTCAGGTGTGCCGCCTAGTGATTCAGCATCTCTACTGCTTATGCTGTGCTCACCACTCAGCTCAGCTGCCATCTGTCCTGATACATTGTAATGCCATTGACTATATTCCCTACCTGTGCTTTTTCTTCCAGTGACTTAACTCATTCCATACCTGGTAGCCTGTATCTCCCACTTCCCTTCACCCATGTTGCCCATCCCCTCACTGTCCTTCCTTCTGGCAACCATCAGTTTGTTCTCTGGCTTTATAGGTCTGCTTCTGGTTTTTGTTTGTTTATTCATTTGTTTTGCTTTTTGGATTCCATATACGGGTGAACTCATATGGTACTCCTCTTTCTCAGTCTGACTTATTTCATTTAGCATAGTGCCTTCTGGGTCCACCGCATCACAAATGGCAAGATGTCATCCCTTTTTATGGCTCTGTGGTATTGCTATGTGTGTGTACCTTCTTGGTCCATTCATCTATCAATAGACACAGGTTATTTCCATATCTTGGCTATTTATTGTAAATGATGCAATAAACATAGGGTGCCTGTATCTTTTTGTATTCATGTTTTTGTTTTCTTTGGGTAAATACCCAGTGGCAGAATTATTGGAGCGCATAGTATTTTTATTTTTAAATTTTTGAAGAACCTCCATACTCTTTTCCTGAGTGGCTACACCAATTTACATTCCCACCAGCAGTGTGCAAGGGCCCCCTTTTCTCCACATCCTCGCCAACACTTGTTGTCTTTTTTATTTTAGCCTTTCTGACTGGCATGAGGTCTAAATGAGAATTTATGAACATGCGAAAATCCATCAATGTAGTGACTTGTAGTCACTGCCAGTAGAAATCCCATGAGCTCTGAGACAAGATCTTTTTGTAAACTTTACTGTATTTTAAACTAAAGCCCAGATTTTAAAAATCAATAGAATGTTGTTTGTTTTCTCTGTTTGGATTGGGTTTTGGCATATTACTTTCCCCTTTGATCATGAACATTCCCAATGACAGCGATCGGGTGAGAAGTAACTTTGTAGAGTCCTAAGGGGCCAGTTGGGACATTAAATTTTTGTATGGTACTTCGTCGTATATTCCCAATAATCAACTCTCCCAGGTTCCAAGAGTCTTTAGCTGTCTTTTTATAATTTTAAACATCTGGATGAAAAGTAAAAAACTGACTAGATTGTCTCGATGTATCTATACCATCCCAAACTTTGAAATGTAGTTGCTCTCACCCCAGAGTTCACTTTTAAATTAGTTCATAGAAACGTGGAAGACATTTGCCCATAGGCCCATTGTAAGCAAAGGGGGTTCAATTCCTGCTCAAAGACATGAAAGAACATTCTTCCATGTGCAGTACATAGACCACTGAGATCAACAGTCTCATTGCTAACGGCCTGCCTTGAGAAAGGACAGAAATTGTAAGATTTGAAAACTGTGCTATCAATCCCACAGAGTAATTTTAAGTCTGCTAAATCCGGTAATTTAAAAAACTAGGACTCGTACTTTGTCTGGTTCTTCTTTTTATTTTTCCAGTAAGGCTCTTTTATTATTTTACAAAAGTATCAGTCTGTGACAGATGAGAAATTAAAAAGAAAAACCTTTAACCAAATGTTTTTTGAGCGGCACTTATGTAATGCAAAATGCTAGAAAAAAAAAATTCTTCCACTGTGCTTTTAGTTAAATGAAGCAGGGAAACAGTAACATAAACTGCAAAATGGTTAGTAGTTCCAAAGGCAGGAAAATAAATTTTCTGAGGATAACTGAGCCGAAATTGAGGGGAGATTAAAGAGGTGGTACGTACACTTTAAGAAAGATTTGTCTTATTAAAAATAAAGTCTGAAAGGATATTCATTGAATTGCTGACAATGGTCATTGGGTTGGGGGGGGTCTGGACTCAATGAAAACTTTTACTTCCTAAATATTCAAATCTTTTGAACTTTTTACATCATGTATGTGTTACTGTTATCATCAAAAGAGAGGAAAGGGAATATTTGACAGTAATGGGAAAAAAATCTTGGAATTAAGGTTTTGCCTGAAAGGGAGTTCACTGAACAGCAAAAGACAAATGGAGAGAAAATGCAGGCACCAGGTGGCCTCACTGATCCTGAGCACTTGGCTGCAGGGCACCCTTGTGGTCAAGGGTCCAGGGTGCCTGGGAATCCATGGGGAGTTGGGGAACAGATGTCAATCAAAGACCGTGCATGGATTGAGTGTTCCTAATAAGAGCTCAGTCTAGATGGATTGATGTTGGCTAGATATGGTTGATGAATGAACAAAATCTGATTCTTAGCTAAATTTTGTAGTTGCTAGAGATCAATCTTATTTCCCTGACTTATTTTCATTTTCCATATTAGTGAGATAAGCAATGTAAAGAAGGGGAAAGAGAACTAGCATTCGTTGAGAGCCTACTAGGTGAGGGCACCTTGTATAGTGACTGACAAACATTCATTAGTCAGTAGGAGAACCATTTAAGATGGAGAAAGATTGGATAACTTGCTTATGGCCATGCATCTAGGAAAGGATAGAGTTGGGTTCTATCTCAGGCCTATCTGAAGGTCTAAAGCTCATGATCTCTGCACTACACCAACCCACTATCCAATAATTTAAGTCATTCAATATTAAGCAGTAGTCACTGAGCTTCTGTTGTAATAAAGACCCATTTATGTAGGTACCCATGGGCCTCATCTTCAAGACCTACTCGGAGACACAAGGCATATACACATGCATAGAAGTTAAGTAAGAATATGGCTTACATAACACAAATGAGGGGACAATGCTTAGTGTCACAGTGCATTCTAGAATAAGGATAACCTTGTTGTCCCTAATTTTTTGGAGTGATCTTAGAGCAACCAAGTGTCCTTCACAATTGTGTAGACCCAAAGTTCATTAACCATGAAGCAGTTCTGGCTTACCAAGTCAAAAGATTTGGTTTAAACATGTTGATAAAAATGCATTAGATTCCATAAGTGTTAGAAAAACAAATTGGAAAATTTGGAGAAGAGCCAAACTGCCAAGTATTTTTTAGCTACACAATGATTGAATTTGAAAATAAAGTTAATTTAGGAGAATGGTTCTGTGCAGAATACAAACTTGGAACAATATTCATACCTGTCAGAAAAGCAAATGGATTGAAACATACAATGGTGTTTTCTTTTTTCCCCTATTCCCATGCCTGGAGAAATACTGAATGTTTTTCTTTCATATCTTTGGGCTTTTTAAATATAAACTGCAACAGTGGATTATTTAGAGGAGTTTTTGTTGGGTTTTTTTAAACTACAGCGATTGTTTTTATATTAGAGATTTTGCAAAGTCTTCTGCACATTCTATTTTTGTACACTGCTTATTGAATTTAGACCACATGTTCTGGACCTCTTTCCATGCCAGTGCATTGGGGTCTGCGTTTTCATTTTTAATGACTGTCTAGTATTTCATTATATGGCTATGCCATAATTGATTTAAACAATCAAAATCATATCTAGGAGAAATAATGTACCTACAAGAATGCAGGCCCTGGACTAAGGTGACCCAGGTAAGACCCAAGTAAGGACGGAGCCTGCCTGCCCTCCTCACCAGTGTCACTCTGGTCCCATCCCTGCAAGGCTGGGCATCCAGTATCATCATTTATCATCATTTAAAAACGTGTAACATTTGACTTGTTTTCAGTTTTTCCCCATTAGAAACAAAATTTCAGTGGATATTATTTTCTGAAAGAAAATTCCTACATTTGGAGGTACTAGGTCAATAGTAAGCACTCCCTAATACTTCCTGTTCCTCTTTACCCTTTCTCCCCCCACAACCCCCCAACACACATGGTTCTGATTCATATTCTCATGGTGTCTTAAAGTGCTTTATGAAATTTAGTTACGAACTAGGAAAATAAGAATTTTAGGGAAACAAGGCATGATTCGAATGCATGTTAATATTCATGATATTGGCTCTTTAAAAATGCTTTGCCCTCTGATGGATGTGCAGGGAGATAAAAGCAAAGCTATTCTTCCCCATATAAATCATCTTTTTTTTGCAAAAGAAAACTATCTGTCAGTTCTTTTACATAGTATTTGACGTACCAAGTAAGTTATTTAACTTCCCTCTTTGGGACTGGATATATGACGTGTTTTGGGTGGGGTTGGTTGAGTGTTGAGTCACTTGAACTGAGGCCATTAAGGCAGCTGAACCATATAATAAAAGATCTCAGTCATGGATGTAAGAAGAGACACGTTGGATCTGTTCCCTAGCATCAGAACTGTGCACTGTGGTTTATGTAAATACTTACGTGAGTTGGAGTTGCCAAGGCAACAATCCTATTAATGAAGAATAAACCTCTTTTATTATCAGTGCCTGAATGATTACTTTTTTTATAAACTGTGCCTGATAGTCTAACATTGACATTCTTAATCTACCTACTCATCTTTGCTTTCCAGACTGCAAAACTATTTAGCTCTATTCAATAAGCATGCCTCCTTTCTCTGCCAATGAAAGTGGAATTATTGGGGGGAAAAATTAGCCAACTATAAGAGCAGTAAAAATACTAATTTATAACAATTATCTAATCTAAAATTATTGCCCTTTTGATATATACTTTGACAAAGGTAGAGCCTAAAATTGACTGAACTTGTTTCGTATTTGAGTGGGTCAGTCTTTAAATTAACTTGTCTCTATGATTTAACAGAGCATTGCCAACATATTTTTAAATAAGTGGAGTGTGACATTACTGCTTCCTTCCCCTAGTCAGACTGTAAATTTAGACTCCATTTTATTGCGTGCACACTGGATACTTGAAAAAGGCAGCTGTGGCTGAGTCATAGGGAACTCTGTTGTCCTGAAGGACCAGAGAGCCAGGTTAAGGGGAATGGGAATGATCTAGAAATGAGTGAATTTGGGGCAGTGTGCTTCTTGGGTTCTAGAGAGAAGGAAATCTTTTCTTCAAAAAAGAATACATTCCCTTTTAATAAGAACGCTTCTTGTGTGTGGTCGAGCTAACCAAATAGTTGTCAAGCTTACCTTTTCAGTCGTGGGTTGGTGACTGAATCAACAGTTCATTCCTTTCAAGATTGGATGTTTGTTTTCTGTTCGATACGCCTGGCACCTTGACACTTACCACTCGTGTTCATTAACCATTCTCTGTATTCATGATCCGTTTCCCTGATTTAAACGTGGTAGCACCCAGGCACCCAGTAGGTACTCAGAAAATACATTTTGATTGAGACATTCGATAATAAATTTCAGTCTTACTCAGTTATATCTGTTACATATTTTTCCCGATAATAAAATTTTAATGTTTGTTGAAGAAAAATTTGACAACAATTTATACAGATTTATACAAATGTATAAAGAAGAGAACAAGGGCCACTCACAATTTCACTACTCAGAGAGTAACTGCCATTGATGTCATGGCATAG
Organism: Mellivora capensis; assembly: GCA_004024625.1. Taxonomy (NCBI): domain Eukaryota; kingdom Metazoa; phylum Chordata; class Mammalia; order Carnivora; family Mustelidae; genus Mellivora; species Mellivora capensis. The sequence goes on from PISX010016152.1 coordinate 46,063, forward strand.
TTATTTCATAAGGACTTTGTTCAAAGTCCTGTTTTCTCCTCAGTAAGTTGGAATCAACACTGTAATCTGTGTCAGCCATATGTATAAGGACAAATGACACATGCCAGACACTGACGTGCACAGGTAGTCCAGGTGAGACATTAGGATGTTGACTGAAATGATGGGACCAGTCATAGTCCAAGCAAAGCTTGGCCCTTCTCCCATGTCACTGTGGCAATTTGAGGTTCAACAACAAATAGTCGATCTGATTTCTCAAGTCTTCATTTGTAGCTTTAGATGACATCACTAACCAAGCAAATTTGCCCTCAGAGCAGGGTTTTTTTTTGTTTTTTACTTTTTAATTTTTTATTTTTTTATAAACATATAATGTATTTTTATCCCCAGGGGTACAGGTCTGTGAATCCCCAGGTTTACACACTTCACAGCACTAACCATAGCACATACCCTCCCCAATGTCCATAACCCCACCCCTCTCTCCCGACCTCCCTCCCCCCAGCAACCGTCAGTTTGTTTTGTGAGATTAAGAGTCTCTTATGGTTGGTCTCCCTCCCGATCCCATCTTGTTTCTTTTATTCTTTTCCTACCCCCCCTAACCCCCCATGTTGCATCTCCACTTCCTCATATCAGGGAGATCATATGATAGTTGTCTTTCTCCAATTGACTTATTTCACTAAGCATGATACCCTCTAGTTCATCCACGTCGTTGCAAATGGCAAGATTTCATTTCTTTTGATGGCTTCATAGTATTCCATTGTGTATATATACCACATCTTCTTTATCCATTCATCTGTTGATGGACATCTAGGTTCTTTCCATAGTTTGGCTATTGTAGACATTGCTGCTATAAACATTCGGGTGCATGTGCCCCTTCGGATCACTGCGTTTGTATCTTTAGGGTAAATACCCAGTAGTGCAATTGCTGGGTCATAGGGTAGTTCTATTTTCAACTTTTTGAGGAACCTCCACGCTGTTTTCCAGAGCGGTTGCACCAGCTTGCATTCCCACCAACAGTGTAGGAGGGTTCCCCTTTCTCCGCATCCTCGCCAGCATCTGTCATTTCCTGACTTGTTAATTTTAGC